>JAWZYT010002018.1:0-170000 GCA_034508575.1 Petrolisthes manimaculis | reverse complement strand
GAATGAAAACTAGATGTCACAGAAAAGTCTTTTCATCCCGTAGGATCCCACAGAGTGCCGCTCTCTGACAGCATTATGTGCGGGATCTAAGGGTCCAGGGGTTGATTGGGAATGTGATTTGGACTAGGATAGGGGTAAGCACAGAGTATGCAGACAACAAAGATTTCTGGTAAAATGCACTATTCTGTGACGAGAATATCTTCTCAACAGACGACGACAAGGTTTCTCGGGTGTGGAGCATATAGAACGCTCGGTGAAACAAGACTTGTCTCTTATCATATTACACAACATTCTCTAGAATTACATATTTAAATATATAAGTGAGCCATGACAATAATTTGTAGATTTGTTTGCAAGCAATATAAGTTATATTGCGGCAGCTGGCAATATATCCAGACTCGTCACAATCAGCTAAGTCGCATAAGTTAACACAAAGTTATATTTGTTGGACAGAAATGTCATAATACTGTCTAAATATGTTATTATTAGAAATCGCTTCGTAGATATAAAGACATAAATCCATTTGTAAATGATGCTAAGGAAACAGCGTGGCATATTATCTAATATTGCATTAAATT
This sequence comes from Petrolisthes manimaculis, assembly GCA_034508575.1. Classification (NCBI taxonomy): domain Eukaryota; kingdom Metazoa; phylum Arthropoda; class Malacostraca; order Decapoda; family Porcellanidae; genus Petrolisthes; species Petrolisthes manimaculis. The sequence continues at coordinate 169,422 of JAWZYT010002018.1, read as the reverse complement.
TTAATCCTCATTCAATTCCAGAACATAAGGTTATTAATTCCAGATTTAACAATTGGAGCATGGATATCCGGTAGTAATATAATAAAAAGCAACTCACTGTTATGAAAGCCAACCCTATGGAAGTATTGCACCTGTGTGTGAGGAGAATAAGGGTGCGAAGATCACTGCCCCTTCTCCAGGATCGCCTAGAACCGAGTAATGTACGAGCCGTAAGGGTGAGAACACACAAAACAACGGAGTTTTGTATTACAATCAATCAGACAGACATCATAGAACGCTACACGGAACACATCCGGTATAGCAATGAACATATAAATACACAACTGGGAACAGTACAGAAAAACAAAATAACAATTCCCTTCCTACGACTCTCGTCCTTCTCAATATAATCAGTTCAATTATCACGAAGAAATACCAGTCGAGGGGCACCGGTAGAGTGAGAGAGAGAACCGTCTGGCTCCAAGTCTGGAGGCTCTCTGCTGAAGATGTGTGGAAGTACAGTCTCCTCCACTCCCGCTTTCACCAGTTCAGCGTTGCCATCGTATACACCCGGCATCGTGTGAGCTACCAGTTTTGACTCGCATATGAAACACCGGCCATCAACCCTTACTCTTACTGGCAGGTGGTTCGGATGTGAGAGTCGGAACTGGTAGCTCACACGATGACGGATGTATACGAAATGGTGAAAGCGGGAGTGGAGGAGACTGTACGTTGCTTGTAGCTTCGGTTGAGGCCTCACGAAACTCCGAGAAGTCCATGAGCAGGGTCGACACAGGATTGACCGAGCTGCTGACGTGGCCAACGAGTCTTGAGTTGCTTGAAGTCGAAGCTCCGCGAAGATATTCACCAGGGACGGGACCACACATAGGATGGGTAGTTAGCTGCAGTGGTGATTCCCCTCACACTGTGGTTTGGGTTTGTTTTTCTATACCAGCAAGGCAATCATGCCGATATTTTTTTATGGAGTGTACAGTCGGCGGCAGAAGTCCTGTCGCCTCACCTGCTTTACCGAGACAGGCAGTGTTCATGGACTCGAGAAATACGCACGTTTTCTACACCTAATAATCCCGAGTCTATGAACATCGCATGCCTCGGTGAAGCAAGTGAGGCCACAGGACTTTTGCCGCCGACTGTACATCAAGTTACAGCTTAAAGTTTGTACTTCAATATCCATTATCATCAACTGTATTTATGTAACATAAGTGGTTTACAAGCTATTAGCTGTTTACATAGCGACGGAGAGTGCAGAAGAATTTTTTTTAGAAATTTAGAACCCGACCTTAGTGATTATTGAGGGTGAAAGGTGGAGCGAAACACACCTAGATTTCTTAAATGTTTAGATCTTTGTAGCACAGAAATAGTGTATTGTATATTAATATTGAACCTTTAATTTAGATTGTAGCAAAAATAAGTACACTGTCGTGATCAATGAATAAAGATGTACAAAATCTAGGTGAGTTTCCCTTTACTATTCGCCCTCATTAATACGGTAACATAAATGTATTGTAAAAGGTAAATTATGTATAATTATGCCTTTCATCATAGAGACATTGTATTTAAAATTATCGAAGCAGGCCATCATTAAATTCAATGCTTGGAATGCTGAATCACCATGTATATAAAGTGTGTGTGTACACAAACTCACTTACCTATAGGTTCGGTGTAATGGTGTGTATAGAAGTGCATTATTCATGGTGATAGAAAGTATATAGAAAGTTCCACACAGTATTAATACGTAAATCCATTGTATAAGTAGATGTGTCCATCGTCTCTTAACCCATCGTCTCTTTCTTGTCCATTGGGAAATTCCTGGTAAAAATATAGAGATTGACACAGAGATAAATTACTATATCGATTGATCGATAAACATGTAACTGAATAATTAAATAATTAATAGATATAGAAACAAGTTATTATCATGAAAATTAATATTTTCCTACTTATGCTAGAAAAGGTGGGAGAACAAACACGAAGGAAGGAATGGATGCCAATACTGTTCAAAATATATTACCTACCGTTCATATAACGTGTATAACAATATATAGTTTTATCTGGCATCTGCTTTTTATAATATATTTAATCACATTTCACAGTTTGCCCCTCTCTCTCTCTCTCTCTCTCTCTCTCTCTCTCTCTCTCTCTCTCTTAATCGAGGTGTTGATTGAAGCCTTGAAAGAGAGAGAGAGAGAGTCAAATACACACACGCACACACATTTAAGATAAACATTACATACCTGTGATAAAGCTAGATGATTCGGTTTCCATTATTTAATATATTTGAGGGTGATAGAAGACAACCCACGGCAAAAAAAACACTATGCTGGAAGAAAGAGAGACAGACTATGTGTAGCCTATGTGTGTGTGCGCGACACAGTCAGCGAGTAAAAACTGATGGAGAGTGGAAGTAATCGGGCTTGGTTAGAGAGTGTGTGTGTGCTTCGTAAATAGGGGAGAGAATATAAGTGTGTGTGTTTGTGAGAGACGGGGTGGAGAGGGGGACAGGCCAGGGTGTGTGTGTGTGTAGGGGCGTCACAGGTGTACAGTACAGTTGGACACAGATTTCCCTGGTACACCTCGCTAAAAGCCACCGCACCTGGTCCCACTTTTACTGCGTGGCGAGTTCCTGTGTATAGCCCCGCCCATCACTTCCACCACTAAAATGCCAACCATCGCTGCCTGTCTGAATTCGAAGTCTGTTGTTAAGAGGTTCATTTTAACGTAATATCGACGTTGAGAAGAATGATAACGATAATAATGTTTTAGCATTTAGCTCAGATGGACCTTAAATCTCTTTAAAAATACATGATCATATTGAAAGGGAAATATATCTGAGATATGTATAGAAAAAATGCAGGATAGGTAAGAAACAGAAGAGGCATAACAGAAGAAGCTCATAAGTCGTGTGATTGAGAACGTGAATGAGAATTCTCAAGCACTGTCACTTGGCTCCTTGAATCAGTGAGCGAGTCATTAATTTATCATTATAATTTTATTAATAACGACAGCAGTAACTGTTTTACGGTAATTTCTCAATTATTTCATCTACATTTTGTAACATATATAATTGAGTTTAGGAATGGGGTATCAATTGGCATATTTTCCCTCAGAATCCACTTACTGATAACTCGATACATCCAAGACACCTTGGATGTGTGTGAGTACTGAAGCTTATGCTAGGATGAATATTTTTGTATGCATATAATAGTTGCTGAGCATTGTTAAGACAATCAGTTGTTATATCAAGAATGCCATGGATATAATACAACCTTTGGTATTGTAATAATTTAATTACAGCGATGAAAGCATAAGCAATTACGAGAATGGAAATAAGGTTACGTAAATGGACACATTATGTATTTTTTACATAAGAACCCCACTGGATTTGGTGAGGTTATTCGTTATGCCGTTAATAGTTTGAGATGGATAATAAACCCACATGTAGGAACGGAATGGTTTATTGATGTTACGACAGTTTCGCCTCCAATATGGAAACCTCCTCAGGTATACAGGCAGAAGAGACAAAGACTTGACTTGACTTGACTTAAGGGCGTAGGTCATATCGACCCCTTGCTCTGCGTCTTCCTCTGACAGCTCCTTCCCACCAGTCTCCTCTGTTCAGGGCCATTTCCTCACATCGATGCAGAGGGAGGCCAAGATCTTCAGGAATTTGGTCCTTCCATCGTTTAGGTGGTCTCCCCCTAGGTCGCCGTGCTGTGAAGTCTCCCCAATACGCTCTCCTGATGTAACTCTCTGGTGGTCTTCTCATTGTGTGTCCAAACCATTTCAGCCGTTTCCTTCTTATTATTTCAGTGATTGTTTCATTCACATTTAGTTCTCTTCTTATATGTTCATTAGTAACTCTTTGTATTCTTCTTATACCCATTATGGCTCTCAGGCATCTCATTTCAAACACTTCTAGTCTTCTTGTGTCCTCTGCTCTTAATGTCCAGGTTTCTCCTGCATAGATTGCTATTGGTAGGATCAAACTCTTGTACAGCCTGACTTTGAGCTTTAGTGAAATGTCTCTTCTGGACCACACAGTTCTCTGCAGTCTTCCGAATGCTGCCGATGCCAAAGCTATCCTTCTGTTTACGTCCTTTGAAGTAAATGGTAGCATGCTGCCAAGGAAGACAAACTCACTAACCCTCTGCACCTCCTCTCCGTCTATTCTAATATTATCGTCTCCATCTGTTAAAATCTTGCATTTCTTGTTGTTTATTTTCAGTCCCCACTTCATGCATGCTGTTTCAAGTTCCTGTGTGGATAATCCAAGCTTCCCAAAGATAACCGACAATAAAGTAGTGTCATCAGCGTATCTTATGTCAAGGCTCATTTTTTCTCTATAGATTAGCTCTCTGTCTATGCTCTTAAGCTCTCTCATCACAATCTCCAAGAACAGGTTAAACAGTGCGGGCGATAAGATACAGCCCTGTCTAACACCAACTCTAACACAGAACCACTCTGTCATAGAACCACCGATCATCACAGAGCACTGTGTATTCTCATACATCTTCTTTATAACATTAATCATTCTTTGATTGACACCCACAGAGCTCAGAAATATCCACAAAGCTTCCCTCCACACAGTATCAAAAGCTGATTTGAAGTCGATAAAGTTGAAATGTATCGGGACATTATGCTCTCTTGCCTTTTCCAGTATCTGTCTAGCAATAAATATTGCATCTATTGTACCTCTTCCTGTTCTAAATCCAAATTGGCTCTCACTCGCGGATTCTTCTAATATGCCCTCTATTCTCAAAAGAATTATCTTGCAGAATACTTTACAGGGTACCGATGTTAGGGATATTGCCCTGTAATTTTCTGGGTTTTGTTTATCACCTTTCTTGTGTATAGGGTTTATTAACAGCTTAGACCAATCATCAGGCGTATCCTCAAGATCCCATACCTTTTTGAACAGACATTGTAGCATCTCTACCATGTACAGCTCCGGACTGATCAATGGTCCACACTTCTTCCACCCTTGCCTTGGTGTGGGCCTCAACGGATATGGTATCACTGACAGGTGGAGGGGGGAGGGGAGAAATGTGGGCGGAGTTATATAGGGGGGGTAGCGTTACCAATGTTGAGCCATCCAGAAATTTGAATCCCGAACCACTTGTGATCATGGATGTGAACCACTCACTTGAAGGTGGTAGGAGAGGAGGGGTTGGGTTGGGGAGAGAGGGGTAAAGCTTCACCAGTGATCGAGATGGAGAGAATTATTGGATTATTATCCAACTCTGATGCTGCATTCCATGGGATATTCTTTATTATTTGAAATGAATCCAGATTTTACCTAATATAATTAACACGACACCAGTTTTTGATGACTAATATATCAAGCGATGCACCACCTACCCAGTGTTAAGTTACATTTCAAGTAAATCCTTTATTTTTATCCTGTATCATTTATGACATTTTCTAAGAAACGTTTATTGTGTAACTGGTTACCAAAGGATAATAGTTATAGTGCAAGATGTTAATTACCCAATAACTACTCCATCTGTTCTTCCTCACCCCATCCTCCCTTATTCAATTCACTGTTTCCTCTCCCTCCATCCCAGCATTCCTTGCTCTCCATCTTACCACCACTACCATCATTCTGTGTGTTGCTGCATAATCTGTTAATGCGCAAACACGACCACAATAGAAATAAAAGTGATATTTGGTATGCAAATACAATCCGTTATATATGACGAATATATTTATTACCTTTATTTATTTATCTGAGGTCAACATCTAGGCCAGCCATTCAGACGCCCAGTATAGTGAACCAATCACAACATTTAGAGGATATTGTGTCACAACTATTGTTATTACTAATTAAAACAGGGAAAAATTGAAATCAGACTTTTATTGGTTATTGTTTACATCTCCACAAGTCCTCGTCACGAAGCATTCAAACCCACAATCCAACTGGGTCTGTAGGCACCACACTGTAATTATAATAACCACAATTATAATAACTGTTAACTTATTATAACCTGAAGTTTATACTTCGACCTCACGTTTGCATTAAGCATGTGTAATGTTTGTTTTGTTTTCTTATTATTATTATAAGCACCGATATATGTTTTGCTTTAGACCCTTAGCCACGATGATATACAGTATATACACTATTTATATACACTTCTATGAAGATATTAAGGCTTGAAATACTGTAGATTACATATTTCATTTTATTACTCATCAATTTGTTGCTAGTATCGTGTTCAACCACCCTCCTTCTCAATGACAGCCTGCAGTCGCTCGGGCATTGAGGCACCGTGCCTCCTCACTGTATAATATATATGGTTTTCCCCGAAAAATCTCCCACTGTGTTCTGGTGTGACGTAACAAATCTGCTGTGGTTCTCTGTCGTTCTGGCTCCCACGTGTTAACGATAGAACCTCATAGATTTTCTATAGGGTTCATATCGCAGTCTTAAATAGACAAATCTATCACCTGCAAATAATCATGAGCAGTAAACCATTTTTGAACTTTCCTCGCCATATGGATAGGGCATCGGTCGTGTATAGGACAGATAAGGGTGAGTAGTTGAAAAGAAATTAAAAACATTTAGAATATGTGCTTCATTATATTGCATTTGATCGATCTATTAAATAAAGACACTGTCTATTGTTCACCCCCTTAGACAGATACTGATTATAATTATTATCCTTTGGATATTAAGCAACAAATAACGGAGCCGAGACAATTAATTTTCTGTCTTCAGCTTTACCTGTATTCTTTTCACCCCTCATGCTGGCAGTCCCCCTCTTTATCACCTCTTCTCGCCGTAAAATAAATAAATTTCTGCCTATACTTTTCAAGTAACTGGCAACCTCACACAACCTCCTCTCACCTGTCTTCTCTCTCTCTCACGTCCCCTTCCTTCCTTGCCTTCTGTAGTATTTTTTATCTTTTGTTTCTCATATTTTAACCTTCTCATTCGTTCTTTGAAAGTTTTAATGACATAAGCTTTTCTCTCTTATTACCCATAACCAAATTATTAAGTAAAAATTTACCGATAATCCACTGTTTTTATTAAACGTGGAGAATCAAAGGTGACAAACATATATATTCTCTTTGTCGGGAGAATAATATGTAACAGTTCTGGCTCTCAAAATACATTGGTTTGCAAGATTGCCAACTTTAATAATTAAGTCTTGTGGGTGATAACTAGACGTAATATATAGGCCTATAGGCCGCATCTAAATTCATAATTTTAAACACTAAGAAGAATGGAAGACAAATATGTAATGCTTTATAGAAATGGAACTGGAATTTGTATTTCTGTATATTGTATTTTACTTTAATGTTGTCACTATTAAGAGTTTTATTATATAAATATTGTGGAATACAAGGTGCAATAATATCTTTATAAAGTTAGTATTAAAAGTAATAGCAAGATGCTGATCGTAGTCTTCTATTGAATTAATCCTTTATATTATTGTGTGCACATAAATACTCGTCATTAGAAATGTGTAGGGTTATGAAGGCTGACGTCTCATAGGTTGTCACCACTGATTATCATATGTTTCACAAATAGTAACTAGCTTTATTCTGCTTTGTCTACGTGTTAATGATTTCCTTGTTATGGCCAGAAATTTACTTGTAATCCAATAATACACTATATGTAACGTAGAACAAGTTATTTTCCCCCCCGTGTGTTAGGTTGGTAAGCCTGCGAAAGCTACAAGATGTGGGATTGGTGTGTGTGTGTGTGTGTGTGTGTAAAGGGAACTGTGGTTCACATGACTCGAACCTTCACTTCATTAGAAATAAGCCTATATTCTGCAGGAGAGATTCGATTGTCTCATTCCGTTCCACAGAATATTATTCTTTTCACATATAATATATGGATAATTGTAGTTCTCATAATTTTGTTTAATATATTCATTATTGTTGAAACACATTTACCATTGAGTATAGCCATTTCATTACATATGTCCAAGTTTTATAGTCACCCATCCTATCTGATGTCATTACAGTTCTGCTGATATCGAACAATACTTAATTAGCCTACAGATGAGAGTAGAAAATAATAATATTATGATGACAATGATAAAATTCAATACTTAATTATATAGGTTTGTTAATGTGAACTCCATCTCCATTAGTTCCTTCGCCCAAAGTCAACCATAAATCTTCAAGAAAACGTCTCTACAGCCACGGCTATTGGCGTCTCTCTTGTTCTCTCTTCCTCCACCAGCCCCTCCATACCCCCCCCCCCCCTTCTTTCTCTCTCATTTCATATATATATATATATATACACATTCTACATAACTATTATCATATCCTTTTGCTTGCATAAATTTGAAGGACTATGGGTGATAACGGAGAAAGGCCTATGTCATTAAAACTTTCAAAGAACGAATGAGAAGGTTAAAAATATGAGAAACAAAAGATAAAAAATACTACAGAAGGCAAGGAAGGAAGGGGACGTGAGAGAGAGAGAAGACAGGTGAGAGGAGGTTGTGTGAGGTTGCCAGTTACTTGAAAAATATAGGTAGAAATTTATTTATTTTACGGCGAGAAGAGGTGATAAAGAGGGGGACTGCCAGCATGAGGGGTGAAAAGAATACAGGTAAAGCTGAAGACAGAAAATTAATTGTCTCGGCTCCGTTATTTGTTGCTTAATATCCAAAGGATAATAATTATAATCAGTATCTCTCTACGGGGGTGAACAATAGACAGTGTCTTTATTTAATAGATCGATCAAATGCAATATAATGAAGCACATATTCTAAATGTTTTTAATTTCTTTTCAACTACTCACCCTTATCTGTCCTATACACGACCGATGCCCTATCCATATGGCGAGGAAAGTTCAAAAATGGTTTACTGCTCATGATTATTTGCAGGTGATAGATTTGTCTATTTAAGACTGCGATATGAACCCTATAGAAAATCTATGAGGTTCTATCGTTAACACGTGGGAGCCAGAACGACAGAGAACCACAGCAGATTTGTTACGTCACACCAGAACACAGTGGGAGATTTTTCGGGGAAAACCATATATATTATACAGTGAGGAGGCACGGTGCCTCAATGCCCGAGCAACTGCAGGCTGTCATTGAGAAGGAGGGTGGCTGAACACGATACTAACAACAAATTGATGAGTAATAAAATGAAATATGTAATCTACAGTATTTCAAGCCTTAATATCTTCATAGAAGTGTATATAAATAGTGTATATACTGTATATCATCGTGGCTAAGGGTCTAAAGCAAAACATATATCGGTGCTTATAATAATAATAAGAAAACAAAACAAACATTACACATGCTTAATGCAAACGTGAGGTCGAAGTATAAACTTCAGGTTATAATAAGTTAACAGTTATTATAATTGTGGTTATTATAATTACAGTGTGGTGCCTACAGACCCAGTTGGATTGTGGGTTTGAATGCTTCGTGACGAGGACTTGTGGAGATGTAAACAATAACCAATAAAAGTCTGATTTCAATTTTTCCCTGTTTTAATTAGTAATAACAATAGTTGTGACACAATATCCTCTAAATGTTGTGATTGGTTCACTATACTGGGCGTCTGAATGGCTGGCCTAGATGTTGACCTCAGATAAATAAATAAAGGTAATAAATATATTCGTCATATATAACGGATTGTATTTGCATACCAAATATCACTTTTATTTCTATTGTGGTCGTGTTTGCGCATTAACAGATTATGCAGCAACACACAGAATGATGGTAGTGGTGGTAAGATGGAGAGCAAGGAATGCTGGGATGGAGGGAGAGGAAACAGTGAATTGAATAAGGGAGGATGGGGTGAGGAAGAACAGATGGAGTAGTTATTGGGTAATTAACATCTTGCACTATAACTATTATCCTTTGGTAACCAGTTACACAATAAACGTTTCTTAGAAAATGTCATAAATGATACAGGATAAAAATAAAGGATTTACTTGAAATGTAACTTAACACTGGGTAGGTGGTGCATCGCTTGATATATTAGTCATCAAAAACTGGTGTCGTGTTAATTATATTAGGTAAAATCTGGATTCATTTCAAATAATAAAGAATATCCCATGGAATGCAGCATCAGAGTTGGATAATAATCCAATAATTCTCTCCATCTCGATCACTGGTGAAGCTTTACCCCTCTCTCCCCAACCCAACCCCTCCTCTCCTACCACCTTCAAGTGAGTGGTTCACATCCATGATCACAAGTGGTTCGGGATTCAAATTTCTGGATGGCTCAACATTGGTAACGCTACCCCCCCTATATAACTCCGCCCACATTTCTCCCCTCCCCCCTCCACCTGTCAGTGATACCATATCCGTTGAGGCCCACACCAAGGCAAGGGTGGAAGAAGTGTGGACCATTGATCAGTCCGGAGCTGTACCTCCCACCAGCCTTTAATACCTCAGCAGTAATATTATCCCATCCTGGGGATTTTTTGTTCTTCAGGGATTTTATTGATGTTTCCACTTCATGTTCAGTGGGTGGGTTATCATCAATTTCCGCATCACCTTCCAGAACATCGTTTGGTGCTTCGTCATTGTGAGGAAATTCTGTGTTCAGCTGTGTGGTGAAATGATCTTGCCAACATCTAAGGACCTCTTCTTGTTCACATTGAATCGTTCCATTTTTGTCTTTAATTGTGTTTAGTTGTCTATACGGTTTCTTTTCCAGTTCTCTGACTGTCTTAAAGAGATTATGACTGTTGTTATTCTTGAAATCTCTCTCTAACTGCTCTACCTTTTTCTCCATTGTTAATCTTTTCTGTTGCAACACTTCTGATTTAACTTGACTGTTTATTGTCCTGTAGTTCTCTCGTAGTTCGTTGTTAGATGGTTGTTTAAGGTATTTTAATCGAGCCTCTCTTCTGTCATTGCATTTGTTTTCGAGTGCCTTTGGCATTCCCTCAACTTGCTTTTTCTTCTTGTAACCAACTGTCTCTTCAGTTATTTTGTTTGTAGTGTTCACATATTCTTCGTAAGCTTTTTGCACTGTTTGGTTTTCCATTCGGTCTATCAATGCTTCAAAAGCGCCGCCAATCTTTACAACAAATTCATTTCTTATCTCCTGATCTGTCAACTTCTCTACATCATACCGTCTGGGAGTTGTTTTGCTCTTACGTGGCTTCCTCATCTTCATATTTATGTTTGCCATCAACAGGGAGTGGTCCGAGCCCACATCCGCCGAATTGTACACCCTTGAGTTTTTAGTGTTGTTCATTACTTCTCTGCTTACAATGATGTAGTCAATTTGGTTTCTAGTCCGTCCATCAGGTGACAAGAGACAAAGAAGGACTATATATACCGCTCTTAGAGAGGGGAAGGTAGGGAGTGGGACGGGGGTCATTGGAGTGGAGGGATAGTAAATCTATCTGTCCGATCCCGTGACAACAGCCACACTCCCTCTTACCCCTAGTCCTTATCTGTCATTTCTGCCTATATATATATACTAGCTGGCTCCGCCGCCCTTCGGACGGTGGAACTTATACGCAAGGAGCTTATTTGTTTCTTGGCATAGACAGGAGAAATCAGAAGCCTCCAGTTTTCATACACGATCACAGAGTTCTAAATAAACAAAGGATATAACCACTACCGCCTCCACTACTACCACCACCACTACTACTACTACATCAACCACTACCACCACTACCAATACTACTACCACTACTACCATCCCCACTACTACCACCACCACCACTACCACCACCACTAACACTACATCAACCACTACCACCTCCACTACTACCACCACCACCTATTCCCGCACCCCCCACCCCAAGCCTGTCCCCTATTCCCGCACCCCCCAAACCCACCCCGTGTTTTGATTCCTCCAAAGAGAAGAAAATAATCCTTTAAAAAACTGAGACAACTTTAAAGTGATAACGAAAAAGGGCAATGACCTTACCTAGTGTATGTATGTGTGTGTGTGTGTATGTGTGTGTGTGTATGTGTATGTGTGTATGTGTATGTGTATGTGTGTGTATGTGTAAGAGTGAGACCGGGTGCGGTGATTTATAGCGAGGTGTACCAGGGAAACCTGTGTCCAACTGTACTGTACACCTGTGACGCTCCTACACACACACACACACACACCCTGGCCTGTCCCCCTCTCCACCCCGTCTCTCACAAACACACACACTTATATAATCTCTGACAAATAAGGAAATAACAACAATAGCTACAGTAATAATATTAGTAATAACAACAAAAATAACATAAAAACAACAATAATTACAATAATAATTATTGTATTATTGTTAATATTAAAAATTATACTAAAAAAGTACATAGGTGATATAAAATAATATGGAATGTATTGACTGTCCAGTAGCACAGATGAACCACAACTGTTGTGTTCGCGCGGAAAATATCCGCTGGTGTGAAGTACACCATAAACTTCTGTGTTATTCTAGACCGCTGGCGACGTCGCGGTTTGGCAGTGCACGCGGTAATTTTATCGTGCGGACAGTGTCTGAACGGCCTCATTAAACTTTATTAATTTCTAAACCGCGCGGAAAAAATTCGCGTGGTTGAAATCGCTCGTGTGAAGCCAGCCTAACGGAAGAGGTGAACGATCATTGAAGAACTGCTACACAAGCGGACTTTCAAGTGAGTGAAAATACTCCCACTCAGCCGCGCTTTTGATAGAAATATATCCGCGCTTTCAATGATGACCCGCCGCGCTTTTGATATGCCAATCCGCGCTTTCGTAAAACGGCTCCTGACTGTGACTCAGTCAGAAGAGGGGTGTGATATTATTGTCCACAATAGTACATCAGCAATGTTAAATACCTTTTGCGAGTAGGCTTTTTCCCTGGCATTAACCTAACAGAATTTAATTGTGCATCACTATAATCCATCTGAATGAAATACCCTTCCTTGTATGCATCATCAAAAACAAATACTCTGGCTTCTATGAAGGATACAGATTCACTCTTTGGTTTTCAATTCACTATGTATTGTTTTAACACGTCTATGTTCAAAAAGTCTTGCTGGTGCATTCTCACAATTAGATACTAATAACGAATAGCATACCGAATAATGTTGCAATACGAGTCAAAGTCGTTTATATCACTCGTGGATAAATTTCCTTTCAATATTCCCAAATGCACTGTCACACAGTAAAAAAGTGTCCAGGCACGAGATACGTGTTCTATAAATCTATGGTTTTTAATTGGCCACTGTGCACTTCGTGGAGATAGTTAAGTATAATATTTGTTTTTGTTTTGGTTATTATTAAATTAAATTAAAGGTGCCAGCGAGTGGCAGTCACTGGGACAGAGTGTAGCACACACTGTGTGTATGAAACACAATTATAGCAAACATCACAACGATGACCCTGCAATGTATGGCCCAGCGACCTCTCCACCCACCTGAGACCCGAGTCAGCTTCGGCTATGGCTGACTAAGCAGGAAGACCTCAGACAGCCGACTCAAACCCCCCACCCCCTGCTCACAGGGGTGGTAACCTCTGGCATCAGTGGTATTTTTAACAGTGTCCCGAGCAAGGATCGAACGCTGGGCCACAGAATTGCAGCCACAACTGTTACCACTGTGCTAGCCAGAGGCTAAACACGATTAGATATTTGAAAGCCTTCTTATCAAACTCGATATCAATCCACTTTTTAGCTCCGGCCTCAGCCGAGAGCTCAAGGTCTTATCGTAATTATTGTTCTTGTTCTTCTTGGGGCAACAACTTTTAAAATGACTCAACTGACTCACTCACTCACTCCCATCCATTTTCTTTTACCGACATTGAATCATTTTTTCAACCGAGAGAGGGTTAAACCGAGGGGTTCACCCTTAATAAAAAGGGTTCATTTTCAAAATTTCAATATAACCATATGAATACGAAAATCCAAATAAAACATAATATATATTAATATAGATATTTTATTATTTCACTTGAATCATTAACCCTTAATGACCGGATTGCGGTCATAGACGCTCCCAAGAAGCGCCCGGGTCGTGTCGTACACCATTGCTATGTGGTGACCGGGCAGGATGAAGCACCGCTATTGCCAATGTCGGCATTTGCGAGCCCAATTTGGCGGTTTTTTTTTTTACTTGGCTATACTTCACCACCAGCCCTACAAATCACCATCGTCAGTCAGTGTGTTACAGACTATGAACATGGATGGATGTGGATTAGATTTCTCGTGCGTGTCCGATTCTGTGTTGCGCCATGCTTACATACACCACTGACTGCCACCCGCGCGGGCCGCATTCAGTTGTCGTCAGAGCCACCTACACGTACCCGAACGCAACCGCGCTCACCCGAGAAATTACCCTTCATTCCTCACTTAATTTCTCGGCAACGGAGAGTTGTAGAGAGCTGGGGTTGGTTTTATTGGAAAGAGGAAGAGTTGATGGTGTTAACAAGACCAAATTTATGTTGTTCTGTATCGTAGTTTAGACGTACAGAGTAAGTGGAATAGAGCGATTTTGGAAAAATCCGCCAAAAGCGCCTGGACAGACAGTAGGGATAGTAAGACTAGCCCCGGACTGACAGATTGGCTATTCATAGTTATCCCGTCGCGGAGGGGTTAAGAGCCGGAGCTTTTGAAGGGTTTTCCTTCATGTTCTTGTTAAGACAGCTAGCTATTTTGACAGAGCCACGTCCACCTGTAACCTCGTCCCACACAAACATTGTTGATGTATTTGTCTTGACGTTATGAATACAAAAATTATACATCAACAACTTTCGATGGTAGTATGTAACACTTGTGGAGAGTTTTGGTATGGGGATAGTCTGCTGTAAATCTATGCAAGGCTTTCGCCTTGTGTTGGCTTAACTGTTCTTGCAAGTGTTGTCTTGTTGAAATAGTCAATTTACCACAGGTGCTGCAGGTGTCGGATTTTGGTGGATGAAAAGTAATATTGAATTCATTTGTGAATGTTTTGTGGCAATAACTTTGGGTCACTTTTTCTGTTCCGGGATGATTGACATTCATCCATTCTTCATAAAACTGATAAAGTTTAGGGATAGTCAAATTACATTCCAAGTAACGCATGTGAGGGTTTCTTGCTCGACTGTAGTGGCTTGTCACAGTCTGTAGTGATTTAATGTGGTCTCTAACACACTGTGCCTTATCATCTTTAATTTTTCTAGCTGATTCGTGACGGCCACGTTGGTCCAACGCAGGAACCTCGGTTACATTTTGTTTGTTAATGGCCCACATTACCCACATTGCTTGCCAGGATAAAAATTCCTTCACTCTACTTCGTGTGTGTGTGTGGTGGGGAGGTATGCGCGAGTGGTCTGTGGTGGTGGGGTATGCGTGGGTGGAGAGGGAGGATAAGGAAGGAAACAACAGGTACATGTCGACCTACAGGAAATTTTGTGAGTTCACAAATTATTATAATTGGATTTAATTAATTATGCATCTTATTCGATGCATTGTCATAATTTTACTAAGAAATATTGAAGTACTTTAAGGCCCGTACTTTTAAACCTTCTGCCTAGCCAGGCGATCGCATGAGTGAAAGCGTCCTTACTTTAAAACTCAATATTCGCCAGGGTAAATTTTTCGGAATCTTGGCAATATTCCGAAAACGCGCAAGAAGTCCCTGTTTGTTTACATCTGCTTCAGTCTTCAGAATAACGGTAGCGACGCTAACCATGGAGGAAAATGTTTTCCTCTCACTCTTCCTTCACTCTCACTCTTCTTCCTGTCTTTCTCTCACTCTCCCTTCATTTTCACTCTTCTTCCTGTCTTTCACTCACTCACTTTACTCACTCTTCTTCCTGTGTCTTTCTCTCACTCTTCTTCCTGGTTTTCTCTCACTCTCACCTCTCACTCTCACTTCACTCTCCCTCCACTCCACTCGCACTTCACTCTCCCTCCACTCGCACTTCACTCTCCCTCCACTCGCACTTCACTCTCCCTCCACTCGCACTCCACTCTCACTACTCTCCCTCTACTCGCACTCGCACTCCACTCTCACTACTTGCGCTCCCACTACTCTCCCTCCACTCTCACTACTCTCCCTCCACTCTCATTACTAAAAAAATTATAGTGTTCAATGGTTAAATTTAGTTGAATTTTTTTTTGTCACTGATGGGAAAGGGAGGCCTCACTCATACTTATGTTCGCCTGGCTATTTCATCGCCAACCCTGGCGATAAAGCGCCCGGCGATCACTCTCACTGTGTTTAAGAAGTGGTCACCCCAAGAAGAAAACAAAATGATAATAATAATAATAAATGATTCAATGTCGGTAAAAGAAAATGGATGGGAGGAAAAGAGTGAGTGAGTGAGTGAGTTGAACCC
The DNA here is from genome assembly GCA_034508575.1 of Petrolisthes manimaculis. Taxonomy (NCBI): domain Eukaryota; kingdom Metazoa; phylum Arthropoda; class Malacostraca; order Decapoda; family Porcellanidae; genus Petrolisthes; species Petrolisthes manimaculis. The sequence continues at coordinate 153,183 of JAWZYT010002018.1, read as the reverse complement.
CTTTTAAGAAGTGTGTCACGATTGATTCGTGAGCATAACGTAACGTACGTAAGTAGTAGAATGCTATATATATATTAACAAAGGGAAACCACGTGTATAGAATGTTCTAGAAGAAAGGAACAGAGGAGTGGTGAATCCAAGTGAAATAGAGGTGTGCCAGGTACCTGCGAGGATTAAGGAAGGGTCAAGTCAGGTGAGGTGAGGTCAGGACACAGTCGACTACCCACTCACTCCATTCGGTGTTTCACTACTCTGGTTATATTTTGCATTAATAGTTATGCTAATGGGCATCTATTACTTATTGAAATTGATTTTGAAGTGGAAGGGGAATTATTGGGATTTTTACAGTACGCCATAGGTTAATTGATCGCATGTATAACTAAGTATGAGTAACCATATGTAAACCGTAGTCAGGACTAGGTCTAGGAATGCGAACACGTGAAGAGGGAGAGAAAGGACAGGCATGAACAGACAGATGACCAGGTAGAATGGGGAGGAGTCAGAAGTGTAATTAAACCCAACCACCCACACCTATTTTTGATATAGAGGCAGTTGGTATTCACACTCAAACGAAGGAACACCTCGTATCCGGCCCTCCTGCTTGCCTGGATTCCTATAGTTATAACGTAACGTCGAATTTGTTTATTTACTTTTTCACATGGCTTATTGTTATTTAACTCACTATTCATTCGCTTGACGAGAATTAGTGAAGGAGTCACCGAGGTGAGGAGAGGGCTGGCCAAGGAAATTACGAGTGTGTGTGTACAGAGGACTGCAGCGAACGAGTGTGAAGACATTGAATTACCAACTGGGTTGCTTGATTTCTCCATTTGATATTAAAGTAACGTAACTATCGTCCGTCATCACGTGTGCGAGGGTGAAGTGCTAGTTTGTGGAGTATATATATTAAAGTAACGTAATATTACTATCACCACGTGTCCGAGTGAGTGAGTGTTACCACGCGTACGAGCGAGCGAGTGGCCTAGCAGCACGCGTGGGAGAAGCGTGGACGAGACGAGTAAGTACATAGCTAGTTATTGAAGCGTGAAGGAAGTGTGTGTGTGTGATTATTGATTGAATTTGATTATTCATTGTTGGCCTGGAATTTATTTTAATAAATAGAGAAAATTGCAATTGGTTGTTTTGTGTTCACCAGTGTTGCATGCTCTATAATCAATACATATATAGCAGGAAGAACCCAGAAATAAATCTATTGTGTGTGGGACTGGGTAGGTTACAGGGAATTAACTCTGGATTAACCTTGTTGCAGCCAACCAACGAGATTATACATTAACCAAATAAGGTAAGTCTTTGATAAATTAATAAAAAGCACATAATTACCCAGTCAACCATCACAAAGTGGTCGCCCCAAGAAGAATAATTCCGATAAAACTTAGAGCTCTCGGCTTAGGCCTGAGCTAAAAATCCTTGTTGTCATCTCACCCTTCACCCATCATATTAATCGATAAAAAAAATATATACATATATAAATATATATTATAAATAAAAACAAATTAATTGTTGCCATCTCACCATTAAGGGGGAAATTTTTTGTTGGTAAATCTGGAGCAATTGAATCCTCCAAATTATTTTTCCAAGCAACAGAAAACACCCATATTATTGTTTGCTCTTCTGGTTGTTGTGTTTCCTGGCATACTTTGGAGGAATCAAGGCACTCCAATGTATTTAAGGACCCTGTGTTCCTGTATGAGAATTGGTGGCTTCTGAATCCACCTGATTATAACATGAAACGAGTTCCTTCCATATAGGTGTGTGTGTGTGTGTTTCGTAGCAATATTTGAAGGACTCATTTACCTCCAATTTCCTGACTACATCACAGGATCCCTTTAGGGCAGTGGTTCCCAAACTTTTTCTGGTCATTACCCACTTTTCATACAAGATCCTTGTCCAAGGCCCCCCCCCCCACAACCATAACCCGTTAACTGAATAATATGAACATCCTTGCTGATACGTAAGATTCAAGACCAGGTTATCATACAGAATACACAGCTTAGGAAGCCTTAGATTAGAATTATGTTGAGTTAAAATTATCTTGCTTCCCTAATACATCCCCGTGTCTTGTTTTATGTCAAGAACACAGAATCATATAAAAAAGGACGTATTACTCATGTGTCTGGCAGCAAGGCATTGTACAAACCTGTATTGAACCTGTAAGTTCCCTCCACTGGCTACCTATCCGCTAAACTCCTTTAGTTTTATTTATGCATAGCCTCAGATTATGGCCCCCTACATTCTTCTATATGGCCCCTCAGGGGGCCATAGCCCCCAGTTTGGGAACCACTGCTTTAGGGTGTACGGGAGTAGGGGACAGGCTTGGTGAGGGGGTTAGGGGGGTGCGGGAGTAGGGGATAGGCTTGGGGGGGTTAGGGGGGTGCGGGAGTAGGGGATAGGCTTAGGGGGGTGAGGGAGTAGGGGATAAGCTTGGGGAGGGGGTTAGGGGGGTGCGGGTGTAGGGGATAGGCTTGGGGGGGTGCGGGAGTGTACCAGTCCTGAATGTGAGTTATTCAATGAATCTGGTACAATACCTGGTTGTTGTTGTAGTTGTTGGTAGCGAGCTTCAGCGAGGTATGGGTGTGTTCAGGCAAGCAAGATGCAAGGTAGGAATTAAACTTCAGTAAGAACAATTAAACTTAGTTTATTTAACTGAGTGTTTGTGTTCTGTCTTGACTTACTCTAGCAGAACCAGAGAGATGTCTTCTTGTATGTTTCGATGTTGAGTCCTTACCAATGGTACTTTTCTCCCAGTATATATTCATTCTGGAAGGGTTAGATGCCAGTACTCTTAAGATACAGTATTACCATTTTGAGAGTTAAATGTTATTCTAATTCAACTCAAAGCTCCACCTCTTTCTCTTGCTGTCTCCACCCCTACTTTCTCTTTTTCTCTCCCTTCTCTTAATTCCTCTTTTCTCCCTTCTCTACTCTTTTGTGAACCAGGGGTCAAGATGGTCAAAATAAGATTAAATGACCCTTTCGTGACCCCTGTACTTGAGTAGAGATGAAGATTAAGATTAGGAAGTTATATGTCCTAGAGGCATACAGGTAGACTAATAGTCTTTGGTCTCACAAACATGTTGTGTTTGGTGTGTGAGTGTGTGTGTGTGAGTGCGTGTGTGTGAGTGTGTGTGTGGGTGAGTAGCTGGGTATGACCAGGGCCCGGATTCTCAAAGCAATTTACGACGTCCTATCTCATTTGGGACGTCCTAACTTCCCCAGGCGAGTTAGGTCCACATACTCAAAACATTAAGACCTTATACTCAAAAAAAAATCGGCACTGTGGGCAGCCATCTTGTGAGGTCTTAAGACACGCGGATTTACAATCCGCGCGACCCTGTCACAAGTGAGTTAAGACCCGAAACACATAGAAAACGTATATATTTTTGTCAATCCTCCAGTGGTTCTCCCCGAGTCCCCGTTGCTGTGTTGGCAAAACACCATCACCCACGTCACGTCTTGTTGTTTGTTGTTGTGGGAGAGCTGAATGAACTGAACACCGAGCGCTAATTTACAAATGTGATGGAACTTATAGTGGTTTGCATATGAGAATAGGCGTCGCCTACGGAGGGAAAGAGTGTATAGGGATCCATTGGACCCTCTACATGTTAGTGAAGAACACTTACTTCGCTATTATAGATTTCCTCATCAAGAAATCTTAATTAAACTTGTGCCAGGAACTTGCCAATTGACCCATATGTTCGTCGACAAAAGAGGAGATCTCATGGTATACCAACACACACCCAAGTGTTAGTAACTCTACGAGTATTAGCTAACTAGTGGAACCTTTCAAAGTGTGATTGGAGATTCTGCTGGAGTGACTCAAGCAAGTGTGAGTAGAGTGGTGAAATCTGCTGTAGTACATTTGTTGGCTGAGAAGGCAAGAGTAGAAATAAAGATGCCCTCAGGTATTGTGGAAATTGGCAGAGCCTGCAGAGTATTCCATGCAGTGAATGGTTTTCCCTGAGTGATTGGAGCCATTGATGGTACTCATATACCTATCAAGGCTACAAATATAAATCCACAAGTATATATTAATAGGAAAGGCTATCACTCCCTGAATGTGCAGTGTGTTTGCACCAGTGAGAAAATAATTTAGCATTATAGTATGAGATACCCTGGCAGTACCCACGACTCCTTCATCTGGAATAACAGTCGTCTTCGGGCTCGATATTGTAGATAATTTCTTTACATGAAATAAACTTGGTAAATTTAAATAAATACATTGTTGTTAATTACTACATCTCCTACTTATCCCAATATCACTCAAAACTACATTTTAACCGTAATAAAGTGTTTGTGAAAATATAATTCTACAGATTACATTCAATTGTTTATTGTTCAAAAGCAGTACAGTATTAAAATACTATCACAGCATGACACACCTAAAATATAATCACATTTGAAAACAAAATTAAAGTTAGTGAGAGTTCTGTTAGCATAATCACTGTACAGCTACAATAACACTCGATAACATATTACCAGTAATAAAGACTTTGTGAAAATATAATTCTGTATTGCATTCAACTGCTTATTGTACAGAAGCAGCACACTGTTAAATAACCTAATTAGTTTGGCACAGTATCACATTGTTTGGCTAACTCTGTAAGTTCCTCAAGTGCAGAGGCAATTCTTGGGAGGCTGCCTCTCAACACTTGCAGAATTTCTCCCTGTACTGCCAGCATCTGGTCACTGATACAGGGCTGTGAACTGGCATGGCTGCTGTGAACACGGCTACTGGTGTCATGACTCTCAGATCTACTTGCCCTCATACTTGATGCTGGAGGTGGTGATCTACAGTAGGCATGGTCAAAAGTCACTGTCTGGGGAATGGTAATGTTTTCTGATGGTTCGTGACTTTGAATATTTTCTAACAGGCCTGAACTCTCAAAGTCAATATGTTCTACAGACATTGTAAAGTGGCGTGTTGGGTCATCTACTCCTTCCACCAAAATCTGTAACAATAAGAAGTGCTGTGTTTATGTAATATGGTTACAATGAAAAAGGAACTGTGATGCATAGTGGGAGCAATAAACATGGGGCCGCCTTTTTCCTTTAAGTTTCTTTTTGCTTAGTACTTCTTCCTCAAAGTTTCCTGTCTGCATTGCAGTTTCTTTGGTAAAACTGTACATACATTTCACTGTCACCCAACATATATAAATATAATCACACTTGGCCTAACATCTGCTGAAAAAAGATTTGAGAACCACTAGTGAACAACATCTTCAATACAGTACAGTATGTATTGCATCTCGTCAACCTACTGAAGATTTTATAATGAACATCAGCTAAGCTCAGCAACATCTTCATGACCAATTATGCATCTACTTACTGGGTAGTGGTGCATGCTCATCATGTGTCCTTGTCAACAGTATGGGTCTGGCAACACTACCAGCAGAGGTCGATGGCAGAGGCTCATCTGTAACAATAATGTGTGCAGTGTTACACAACAGTATATCCAGTACTAATGCAACATGTTTACTCTGAGCTTTTGTAGTAACAGACAACACATAATAACCATAATACTGTATGTATAAAAGACACAAATACAGTACAGAATTGGGGCCTTGCATTCCCCTGCACTCTATAAGTTATTTTAGACCTTAAATGTACAGGCCTAACAATACAAAGTCACTGAGAAAGGCATGACAATCCCCTACACAGTTCTTCCATTATCTTTTGTGAGAGAACATTGTCTCAATGTGCACTCCGTAAAAATTAGTCAAATTTACCAGCAATGACGTCCTTGCTTTCGAAAGGGCCAGAGTGCCCCTCAATAGCCTCTGTCTCGTTGAGAGCAAGTAGTGCCTCCTCTGTAGGCTTCCAGTCCTTTGTGTCAGGTATTCCACCACCTGTAAAAGCCATTAAATTACAGTCATAGCTAAGATGAACAGTAGTATCATTGCAGCATTGCTTTAAGTAATCAAACTTTAGTACAGTACAGTATACTGTATTGGGCTTCTTGAATGCTTAATTTCTTTCTGTATTGTGAAGTATAATTCTGCCAATCTTTCTCAATACATTACATTAGTTGATGGAATTCCTAAAACTATCCTACATCATACAGTATTCAATGATCACTTAGAATAGCATACATATTGTAGGTAAATTTACAGTAAACCTGGGTTCAGTAAAACGTATATATTAGTATGTTTTACCACTAATTAGGACCATTCTAAGACTATTTTCTTCAATGGCGTTTCTCTCGGAAATGCCCCGTTTTCGAGATATGCCCAGTTTTCATACCCCATACAAACTTGGGGGAGAGCCTGGGAATACGGAGTTTTGGGTGGGAGAAAACATGCTGTACACTATGGCGTTGCCTTTATAATATGTAATTGTCTTAAAGAAACACTTGAAACCGGAAATAAAAGCGAAATAACAAAGTTTTCGAGATCGATGCAATAAAATACAATTATAGCCCAAACAGCAGCGTTACAACACGTGTTTGCTTGGGTTGGGCTAGATATTCAAATCAAATGGTTATTTTGGGAATTAGTATTACCTAACCTGACCTGACCTAACCTAACCTAGACCACGACAGACTACCGGGACCTAACCTGGGCTAACTACCGGGCCTAACCTGGGCATAAAACCGGTATAACAAATAGAAGTAGTTACCGGGTAAATATCCAGGAACGTAGATGGATACAGGACACTCAAACACAGTATTCCCAAAACAAAATATAGCCAATACAGCCACAAGTGGCGTGAATATTACAACATTTGCAACACTGATAGTGTTTTCCCCCACCCAAAACCCCGTATTCCCAGGCTCTCCCCCAAGTTTGTATGGGGTATGAAAACGGGGGCATATCTCGAAAACGATTCATTTCTAAGAGAAACAAAGTTAAGAAGTGTATTATAAAGGCAACGCCATAGTGTACAGCATGTTTTCTCCCACCCAAAACCCCGTATTCCCAGGCTCTCCCCCAAGTTTGTATGGGGTATAAAAACGGGGGCATATCTCGAAAACGATTCATTTCTAAGAGAAACAAAGTTAAGAAGTGTATTATAAAGGCAACGCCATAGTGTACAGCATGTTTTCTCCCACCCAAAACTCCGTATTCCCAGGCTTTCCCCCAAGTTTGTATGGGGGTATGAAAACTGGGCATATCTCGAAAACGGGGCATTTCCGAGAGAAACACCATTGAAGAAAATAGTCTTAGAATGGTCCTAATTAGTGGTAAAACATACTAATATATACGTTTTACTGAACCCAGGTTTACTGTAAAAATACCATATTGTACCCCAACATTTCTTTAATTACATACCTAACCTAACCTAATGTATTTAGGATGAGTTAACAAATATTTTGATGCACACTTAAATGTATAATGCAAGAACAACAACAAATATTTAAGCTAATGCAGTTCTCTAATATGTTTTTTCCCAAGTCAAATTTTGGTAATTAACCTGCTCTAACCAAACCTCAGAACCACAGCAGACTACAGCTGGGACTTAATTGTGGCAACCCGTTATATATGCCTACTAGTAACAATGGAAGAAACAATCTACTGCACAATGGCAATATAGTACATAAATATCATAGAAAAACTAATATTTAATGGTTATTATGAACGTCAATAGTCAATGATGTTACTAAAAACTTACCTGTCACTCTCATTTCACTCCTTTCCTTGGTTATTGCGACGTTACTACTGCTGTTGACAGTCTCTCTGTAGGCGATAAGAGAGAGATAATACTGTTGTCACTGCATCACACGCTTCTCACGTCCCAGCATTACTTTATGTTTACACAACACAGCTGATGGGAGTCCATATTGGCACTGTGGCATTCCTTGCTTTTCATTGGCTGGATCCACATGAAAGACGCCACCTGATTGGCTGAAGATTTTCCGATGTCCTAGAGGAAAAGACAGTCTTAAGTAGTTACGAACCGATTAGGACGTCGGAAATTTGTTTTGAGTATCTTGTCTTACGACACGAAATACAACATCCTAAATTGTTCGTAAGATCCGACGTCGTAAGTGAGATCCGACGTCCCAAATGAGATCCGACGTCGTAAGTTACAACCCGTTTTGAGTATCCGGCCCCAGGTGTGTGTGTGAGTGTGTGTGTGGGTGAGTAGCAGCTGTTGTTTGGTCGTTTGACCGAAAGCAATAAAAGGGACCATTTACCCTTTATCTGCTAAATCACCTTGTGTACCACCCTACATTCGCTCAGTCCACTACCAACAGTACCAAGTGATCTGTCCCCAGATAACATCTTTAATGTGGGCAACAGATGTACAATTCTTGGCCTTTATATATTGGGACGAGGAACCTAAGTAAAAATATAAGAAATAGTAACACAATAAATGGTCATCAATACATTGTTATACAGTAGACATAAATGAAAATCAATACATACATCAATAAAATCAATACACACATAAATAAAAATCAATACATGAGAACATAAATAAATCAACTTAAAATTAATGTGTTCAGCTAGGTGCATGTATATATCATGTGTATGTAAGCTAACCTATGCTGATGATTCACACATTAATGAAGGGTAAGCATTATTGCTATGTTGAGGCTGTGAGGGGGTAGTTAAAACATTCTTTTCAAGACGAAATAACACAGTATAACGTCGATAGACCTTCCTAATGCAATATAAGAAAATCACCGTACAAGCCGCAAGAATAAGACATGGAATTATAAATATAGGTAGCAATACTTCGTGATCCAAATATGGAGGAATCAAATTATCAGATAAAGATGCTTGAATCACAGTATCATTGAGTAAAGTTAATAGCTTCACTTTTTCCGAAACAACTGATAATTGGGAGATATTAAACAAATCGACATTATACGAAATATGTTGAAAGGTGGAAGAGAGTGTCATGTTTTCAAGCAAGTGATGTTTACTAGGTAATGTAACTATTTTCTTTGATCGTATTTCACATGAATCTGCTGCTTTGTAGTAACCTTGAACCATACCATGTGTTGTGTCATTAGGGCAGATCAGTGTTACTTATGTCGTAGCAGAAAAGTAGAGATAGTGGAAATTAAAGAAATGACGATGAAAGAGAGTTTGATTAGTAACATATTTGAAAGTACATGCAGAAAGTGCTTGATGAGTATTCCTTTGACTTAAAGCAATTGGACATGGTGCGTCATTTGGAGCTTTAAATGCAAACAAATATGCAGGACAAACATATAAATGAAGATATGCCAAATGGCAATTGAGAAATTGTGCTTCACTAATCTCATCAACCAGAGAATAATCATCACTAAGAACAATATTCATAGGTTCGGAATCTAACATCAAAAGATTATTCTCTACAATCATTGGGAATGGTTGTACTGAGTAGCCTGTGAAGGACATCTTACTCTTCATTGGAATATTAATTAGTATATTTTCTGGTGTTAAAATACTGTTCATGACTGCATAATAATATTCCAGATTAGGTGTATGAAATATGGGAGTAAGATGATAAGTCATCATAGCTATCTCAAGTGCATCCTGCAATTGTTTGATTGGTAACAATCGTGAGTTAACCTTACCCAAACCTGCAGTAATTACATCTTTAATTAATGTTTGACAAGACTCTCTAAGTCCTTTCACTTGAAATTCCATTTCCTGCCAACTAACAGAAAGATATAGTAGCCTAAAAATATGATGAGAATGTTCCAACTGTGTGGATATCATTCGCTGTTGTTCCTTTACACTGTTTACAGCATCAAAAACTGTATTCAAGTTTTTGTCAATGATCTGAACACTGTTATATACCTGTCTGATTACCTTACCCTGATTCACAACTGCCTGTCCTACAACATTTAATTTCTGAGATAATGCTTGTACATCACTATCCATTGCAGTACCAAACAGTGCCTTAGATATTTCACCTAAAAAATTAACTAAACCACGCTCTTGGCGGTGGTGACTCTGAGCAACTGGATTTCTATGTAATAAGCGAGCAATATCACCAATGTCGCTTAATTCCGTCATAGTGCGTTGAACAGTAAAGGACAAGATTGAATATAATGACCATAAATCAGTAAATCCTTTAGTGTCATTTCTATCAGAAAAAACTAGTGTATCATTAAGTAAATACAATCCATGCTCAACGGCTGTAAACTTACGAAAGAGTTCAGCAATGTCATTTAAGGAAAATGAAATAGTAATAACATCTTCCGTGACCAATATTTTACCAAATTGTTGTACGAGTGCTCCCGGGATAAGCACATCATCACTAAGGACGGTGTTTACGTCAGCATAACCTTTAGTTGCCATGAGTATGGTCATAAAAAACATAATATATGCTGAGTTGGGCCACATCTGTAAGAAGAATTATAATCTTTTACTTTTTCGCCGATCGGAGTTTCTGTTTATAAGTATTTATGTTATGATTATCAGTAGCAGGGATAATATTACTAGGGAGAGGAAATTGTTGATGTTGCAGAGATTCTGATTGGTTATTTGGATGTTGGGTTTGCGCGCATTTTACCAATTTCTTTATTCTGTCTACATGAACAATATCATCCACCTGAGTAAAATTATGCTTTATTACAATTTTATTGCCTACTATAGATATAACTGTTTACGGTCCCGTGAACCGTGGCAGAAGTTTTGAAGTTCGATCGGGTACCTGTAGCATTACCTGTTCACCTGGAGTGAATATTTGCGTTTTTGCTTTATTATGCTGCCTTTTACGCATTTTATTTCTGCTAGCTTGTATTTTTTTTTTTTTTTTTTTGTACCTAATGATGAATTTGTTGATATGCAACTCGCTGTCGTTCAGCGTAGTCGTCCATGTTGTAACAGGGCCTCTGTGTGGGAATTGTTATATCATATGGGAGACGTTTCTGAACGCCAAATATTATTTCATGAGGAGTTTTACCCACTGTTTCCGTGTTTGTTGAGTTTATACAACAGACTGTCATATCAATCCAGTCCTCCCATGTGGAGGGGATTTTATTTATTGCTCCACGAAGTACTTCCAATATTTTACGGTTTTGCCGTTCTGCTAACCCATTAGATGCAGGGTGATATGCTAATACAAACGTTTGCTTAATATTATAAAATTCAGATATCTTTTGTAATATACTGTTACGGAATTTTTTACCATTATCCGAAATTATGATCTTGGGACATGTAAATGGACATATAAATTTGGATATAAATTTATGTGCAACCTCTTCTGCTGTTTTCGTTTTCAGTGGTGCTACCACCAAATACCTAGAAAAATGATCAACTTCAGTTAATAAATAATTCGAGCCCTGATGTGACTGTGGGAGGGAAAGTAAATCCATTCCTACTATTTCCCATGGCTCACTAGGCATTGGATATTCCCCTAAAGGAGCTGGTCCAAGTGGCTTGCCTTTATTTGCATGGCAAGTCTCACACTGAGTTATATGTGACTCAATATCTACCTTCATTTTATGCCAATAGTACTTAGTACGGAGAGTAGACAGACACCGATCTCTCCCTGGATGTCCTGCTGAATTATGATATAAAGTTAATACTGAGGGGACCAATGATCGTGGTATGACGAGTTGATTGGTTTCTATTTTACGTTTCCTAAGTTTCCTATAAACAACATCATCATAAAGGGAAAAGTTATTAATGCTGATGGGTAATTCTGGACCATTATAATCATCGACTGAATTTAATGAGTAATTTATGGCCTTTATCAAAGCATCCTGTTGTTAATGTAAACGAACAGCATTGAAGTCAAAGTCCATGGGTGACTTAGAAACTGAACACATGGGTGACTTAGAAACTGAACAGACTGGATGTCTGTTTAATGCATCTGCCACATAATTTAATCGACCTGGAAGGTATTTAATATCAATATGCGGTTGAAATTCCTGAATAGTTAAATACCATCTGGCTAATTTACCCGTGAGATTTTGAGTTTTCAGGAAGCCAATAATCGGTTGGTGATCAGTAAAAACTTGTAAAGGATATCCCAACACGATTTCCCTGAAGGTACGAAGTGCCCATACTATAGCTAAAGTTTCCTGTTATGTTACAGAGTAACGAGTTTCCTGTGAATTTAATATCCTAGAAGCATACACAATTACCTGACACTGACCTTTAGCAACCTCTTGCATAAGCACAGCACCTAAGCCTATTGAAGAAGCATCAGTACAAATGATAAAAGGTAACGAAAAATCTGGGAATGCAAGAATTGGAGCAGATACCAATTTATCCTTTAACAAATCAAAGCTTAGTTGTTGTTCAGGCATCCATACAAACTCTGCATTTTTCTTGAGGAGATTATTTAGGGGCTTTGCTATTTGGGAAAAATTCCTTACAAAGCTTCTATAATAAGAACATAAACCTAAGAATGACTTTACATTAGTTGCATTTTTAGGAGTAGGGAATTCTTTCATAGCTCGTATTTTATCTGATTGAGTATGAAGATCTTTGCTATTGATGATATGTCCTAAAAATTTTATTTCCTGTCTAAGAAAATGACATTTAGACATTTTAAGTTTAAGGCCAACTTGATGCAACCTATACATAACTTTCTTTATTGTTTCTAAATGTGAAGGAACATCCTTTGAAAAAATAATCAAATCATCTAGGTAAGCAATGACTTCATTATTGATATCACCAAAAAGAAAATTTACCATTCGTTGAAATATGGATGGAGCATTACATAATCCAAATGGCATACGGGTATATTCATAATGACCATGGGGAGTACTAAATGCAGTTATGGGTTGACTATTAGCATCTAATGCTACTTGCCAGTATCCACTGACCAAGTCTAAGGTGGAGAATACCATAGGTTTTGTTTCACCAATGTTAGACAAAACATCTCTCAAAAGTGGGAGGGGATATTTTTCTTTAATTGTAGCATTATTTATTTTCCTGTAATCAATTACCGGTCTAAATTCACCATTATTCTTTGAAACCAAAAACATAGGGCTGTTATAAGGGGAGTGAGAATTCTTAATAAAACCTTCATCCAACATTTCATTCACCGTCTCATTTACAACTTTTTGCCTACTATGAGGTAATCTATATGCTCGAGTATAAATAGGTTGAGGTGATGTCAAGGTAATGGTATGCTTTATAATATCAGTTTTTCCTAAGGATTCACCAGGTAATGCAATCGTATTTCTATATGTGGCTAGTATGTCTATGAGCTTATCACAATAAAGTGGAAAATCACCCCCATGGACATAATTTATAAGTTTTTCCTTTACATGGCTGTCAATATGATTTCCTTCAGTAAGAACCGAAGCATTATTTCCTTGTGGAATTTGGTCTAACTTCCATCTGTACAGATCACATAGATATGTTCCTTTTTTAACCAGAATATTGGTAGATGTTTTATTAAAGAGATAAATAGTAACAATATTATTATAACTTACATTAGTCAAAGTAGATTCTATACCCAGGTTATTTATTTTCCCAGACTCTACTAAGGATAGAACACTAGTATGTGGCTGTACATGAGATGGAAGCTTTACCTTCAATTTATGGACGAAATTCGGTGTTAATATATTATTATTTGCAGCAATTGCCTTAATGATAATGGAGTCGTTTCCATCATCTGTATTATGAATAGAATGAACGTTACTTGAACGTAAATAATGGTAAGGACAATCCTGTATTGGAATACATATATTTTTAAAACATACTATTTTATGCCTAGGGTCAATTACAATATCCTGCCTAATAATGTCTGAGAGTCCCAATACACCGTCTGTCGGTAGATCATAATTCTGTATTATGTAGAATTTTATATTTATATGGTTAGTTCCTTTTACTAACCTTACAGGAAGGGTTAATATCCCTATGACTTGTAATTTATTTCCAGTTATAGCTGACAATTCTATGTCAATGGGCTCTAATTTGGTATATAACTGTTGCTGGGGATTTAAGTTGCACAATTTTTTAAAAGAAATTTCCGACAACAGTGAAACTGCCGCGCCTGTGTCTATCATTAACGAGGTGTTACAATGTAATACCTGTACAGGGATTGATAGTACATTACCGGTAGAGGCGACGACAGGGTTTATGGGACACACTATTTCCTGGGATGTTGCCATTTCGAATTTTGTGGTGGTCTCGTGTCGTATCTCGTGTTTCTTTGCATGTCCTCTTTCAATCTCTTAAGTACCACACATTCATCTGAGGAATGTGAAGTGGACTCATGTAAATGACAATATTTATTGGAATATGAATATTTATTCCGCTTCCATTGATAATTCCCCTTAGAGTTATTATGTAGGAAGTAACAGTCACTGGTATTATGATTAGTTTTGTTACAATTCTTACAATATTTCCTTTGTGACTTCCCTTGATTAGCTGAGGTACTAGTATTGAAGCTCTTTGTTTCCATTAACGGAGCAACATGTAATGCACGAGATACGATTTGAGGTTCTTTCATACTTAGTTTGGAAGCTAGCTTAATCAACTTATCATCAGGACCAAATGAATGTTTATTGATATCCAAACGATAGTTTTCCTTTAACAACAACGTAAACTGGACATATTCAATTAATTTAATAACATTATCTAAGGTAACACTCCCATTATTTACCCACTTTGAGGACTTCAATGATTCCTTTGCATCTAAGGCTAGGGATCCTGCTAATGCAAGTACTTTTGCTGGATCATGTGCAGTTATATTTTCTGCAGTTGATTTTGCCATTCTTTGCACCCATGACAATGACCCATGGAGCTGACCATCTCCAAAAATATCTATTAATGACTCTCTAAATGTATCATATGACGTTAGGTTATCTGGATCCGAAAAAGCACTGGCTGTTAACATATAACTAGTGGGACTATCTGGTGCTATATGACCTCGCACAAATTTAATCTTATCAATATCCTGCTTTATTTCTGCCTGACAAAATGCATCCTCCAAATGTCGCAAAAAGAGATGAATTCCATACCTAGGATCATCTCCCGTATATTGCTTTAAATAATTGGGTGTTGGTAATACTTTTACAGTTTGAAAATGGTTAGGTGTACCGTGTATTAGAGGAAGTTTGGCTAGAAGTAGTAGGGTTAGATGCACCAGGAGATTGTGGAGAAGTAGCCATTATTGGAGAAGATACAAAATGATAAAGAATACCAGAGCGAGTTTTAGAAGGAGATAGGATGGAAGAAGCAAAAGGTGATTCGTATGTGTCGGCACTATGAATAACACTTTGGGACGCAGGGGATGAATGTTCTAGCCCAGAGCTCAATGAATCACTGTTAGCGGCACTCAGTGATAATTCTGGGTTGTTCGGATGTTTAATGGGGGAAAATATGTCGAAGCTCTGCTTCAGCTTGTTGAAAGTATTCTTTCTAGACATCAAATGAGGGACTAGCTTTCTAACATGTTCGTGAACAAGTGATAAATAATGTAATGTACTTTGTAAATGTACCTACTTTTTATGTAGACTGTTGTCGCTACGATGATGATGACGAGGTCGAGCTGGTGTTGCCTGACGTGAAGAGGAGATGATGTTGAAGTGATGATGACTTAGTTAGCTCGCACACTAACAGTCATTTATACTAGTGAAGATGATGAACGTTGACTTGCCTTAACGAGAGGATTTACGTTGAAGGTGTCAAGGGCGTGATGTGTGGAGCAGCTGTTCCAACGAGAGAATTTACGTTGCAGAACGCTGATGTAGAGGTGAAGATTCTTTGTTGTGATGCAGATGAAGTCCCTTTGTAGGTCTATTGTAGTTACTTGCTCTTGAACGATGTCAGTCTCTGGACTCCTGTGAAGTTTTTTCCCTTGCAATTTGCCTTGTTGCAAAACACCACTGCCATCAAAATATACCAGTCCTGAATTTGATTTATTCGATGAATCTGGTACAATACCTCGTTGTTGGTGGTGGTGGTTGTTGTTGTTTGTTGGTAGCAAGCTTCGGCGACGTGTGGTGGTGTTCAGGCAAGGTTCAAGGTGGGAAATAAACTCCAGTAAGTACAATTAAACTTACTTTTTATTAAATATATTAACCGAGTTTTTGTGCTCTGTCTTGTCTTGTTTTAAACAGGAGCAGAGTGATGTATCTTGTATGTTTCGATCTTGAGTCCCTATCTAAGTCTATCCTGTCTCAGTATATATTCATTCTGGACGGGTTAGATGCCAGTACTCTTAACCCTTAAAGACCTATCAACGCCTTAAGGCGTTAATAAAAATTTTGGCCTTAAAACAGTGTTACAAGATCCAAAGTTCAAAATCTTGCAAACAATATAGAACTCCCAATAATTAATTTCTAAGATTACAGCAAGGGAGTAAAAGAGGGTAAAAGAAACTGGCTTAGTGTATGGGAATAATATGACTGGCCAAGTATATAAACTTCATGCCACAAGAAGTAAAACTTTGAAGAGTTTGGGACCCTGACTTCATCCATCAATGCTATAAATACACCATAAGTGAGGAAGTATTAAACCCGAGAAGTAAGTCAAAAGAATCTTATTCTATGTACAAGTATATACAAATTAAACCTTACATACTAATACCCTTAACCTAAATCATACCGCGACAATAAGAGAGAGAGAGAGAAAGTCATAATAATACAGACACAAAACACAAGGCTGCCACTTATCTATTCCACCAGACAGACAGATGAGGTGTTGATGCGAGGAGGTCCTAGTTGATACTGACTAAGAAAATCCGGTCAGCTATAAGTCACCTCTTGTTTTGATTCGAGACCTGATTCAACACTCCTCGACCATTGGCTCAGCCTACCAATGCTCTCTCTCTTCACAGTTTAAGCAAACTAAATTATAAAGAAATAGTAATAGCAATAATAGTAATAACAGTTATAGTAACAGTAATAATAGTATAACCAATAATAGTAATAACAGTAACAGTAACAATAGTATAACTACCTAACTACATAAATACATAATAGTAACAACAGTAACAGTACTAATAATAATAATAGTATAACTACATAACATCCCCCCGCTTAAGAAGATTCCCAGGGGAAGAAATAAACCCAAAATGAATAAACACCTATGCCTGGCCCGCGACCCTGATACTTGGCTACACACCATGCGACCATGTAAGCACTAGTACAACGAAAGCCATGCGAGTTGAGATAGGATTATATACTTAGACTACATTATTTATGCCGTTCTAGACAGCATGTCAGCAATCACATTTTTCTTTCCCCGTATATGATTCACTATTATTTTGTATGGTTGTAATGCCAAGGCCCACCTCATAAGCCTTTGATTTGAATTTCTCATCCTTTGTAAAAATAACAGGGGATTATGGTCGGTATACACTTCAATGGGGAATGGTGAACCACTAAAATAAACATTAAACCTTTCAATTGCAAAGATTAAGGCATAGCACTCTCTCTCTATGGTGCTATAATGTTTCTGATAAGGCTTAAACTTCATTGAGGCATAACACACTGGGTGTAACACATCATCCCAAAATTGAAGTAATACCGCACCAGCACCCTTATCACTCGCATCTACATGTAAAACAAAAGGCTTAGCAAAGTGAGGGGATATCAAGATGGGCGCATGAGTTAACATTGATTTCAGTTTCACAAAACAGTCCCGACATTCTTTAGTCCACACAAATTTACTTTTGGGGCTTACCAGGTCAGTAAGGGGAGCAGACAGGTCAGAAAAGTTAGGCACAAATCGTCTATAGTAGCCTGCCATGCCCAAAAAGCGCATCAGAGCCTTACGATCCTTAGGCTCCGGGATCGACGAGATCGCTTCCACTTTGGCGGCTACAGGGCTGACTCGTCCTTGTCCAACCACATGACCCAGGAAGACTACGTCTGCATGCCCAAACTCACTCTTCCTCAGGTTCACAGTGAGTCGTGCCTCTGACAGCCTGAGGAATAAGGCACGTAGCTGGTGTTGATGGGCCTCCCAGGAGCTGCTATACACTATTAGGTCATCCAAGTATGCCTGAACGCCAGGCAGCCCATCCACAACCTGATGGATAAGCCTTTGAAATGTTGCAGGAGCGTTCATCATCCCAAACGGCATAACGGTATACTCGTAAAGTCCGTCTGGGGTCACAAAGGCAGAAATCTTCCGGGCTCTGTCAGTAAGCTGCACCTGATAATAACCACGAAGAAGGTCAATCTTGCTGATGATTTTAGCCCCACCAAGCTGGTCAATGAGATCATCAATACGAGGAAGTGGGTAGCAGTCCTGACGGGTGAGACTGTTGACCTGGCGGTAGTCTGTGCACATGCGGAAGGAACCATCCGGCTTGTCCACCAACACGCAGGGTGATGCCCACTCACTGGTGCTTCTCTCTGCAAGGCCGTGGTCAAGGAGGAAGGCAACTTCTTTCCTCAGGGCTTCCCTCTTCCATGGACTTGTACGGTAAGGAGATTGTTTCACTGGTCGGGCACCCTCCACCAGAACAACATCATGCTTCACCAGGGGACACTGCAGGGGAACATCTCCAAACAACTGAGGAAATTCATTAAGGAGGCATTCCATATCCTCTTCCTGCTGAGGGGTCATATGCTGAAATTTCGACCGGGGATTAGCAAACAACTCAGAGTTCTGCATTTTGATTTCAGTCGAAGGGAACAGGTGGTCCTGATCATTATTTTCACTAGTATTAGATAGGTCAAGATTTATGACAGGAGAAACAATATCATTATCTCTTGGGTAATATGCTTTTAAGAGATTTATATGTATTAACCTTTCAGACTTTCTCCTATCAGGGGTTTTTATGACATAGTTCACCTCGTTAATCTTTTTCTCGACTACATATGGACCATGATACCTACTCTGCAGGGGTCTTTTATGAATTGGTAGGAAAGCAAGAACTAGATCTCCTGGCTTGAATTCACGAGTGACTGATTTTAGGTCAAAGTGTTCTTTCATTTTACACTGGGCAGACTTTAGGTTGGTGATTGCATGCTCAATGGCAGTCCTTAATCTATTTTTGAACTGAGTGACATAGGTACATAAAGGTTTTTTGTCTGGGGTACCTATCCAAGATTCCTTTAGAACTCTAAGGGGGCCTCTGATTTCGTGGCCATATACCAGTTCAAAAGGGGAATATCCTAAGCTATCCTGGACACTGCTTCTAGTAGCATACAATACATAATGGACACCTTCATCCCAATCTACATTATTTGCCTCACAGTACTTTGTAAGCATAGCTTTCAAAGTCTGATGAAAGCGTTCCAAGGCACCTTGGGATTCTGGTCTATAGGCTGTGGAATGGTACTGACTGACTCCTAAATCGTCCATGGTTTGTTTGAAAATATTTGAAGTGAAGTTGGTACCCAAATCCGACTGTACGATCCGAGGGATTCCATACTGAGAGAAGAATTTTGTCAGACACTTTACGATATTCTTTGAAGTGATCCTTCGTAAAGGAAAGGCCTCAGGATATCTGGTGGTTGTACATATAACCGTCAGCAGGTACTCATTCCCACTTCGAGATTTTGGTAAAGGACCCACACAGTCAATGATGATTTTACTAAATGGTTCATCTGTCACAGGAATAGGATTTAATGGAGCTGGTTGAATGGGTTGATTAGGCTTTCCAACCATTTGACAAATTTTACATGTTTTACAGTACTGAGCTACAGACTGTTTCATTTTGGGCCAGAAGAAATCCTTGGAAAGTTTGGAATAAGTTTTTTTAACACCTAAGTGTCCACCTTCAACATCATGAGCTATAGACAAAATAAAGGATCTAAACTTATTGGGAATAACAATCTGATGATGTTCCCTCCAAACTTGATCAGCAGGAACCTTATGGGATCGAAACTTTCGCATCAGTATACCACCTTTCACATAGAAACAAATAGGAAAGTTCATGACATCGGTATCTTCTACAGTTTTATCAAAGAAAGGTGCCAACTCCAAATCCTGTATTTGAGCCTCTTTTAGAGTGTCAGAGTCAATAGGAATATCACTTAAATCCTCTGGAGTAGAAAGACTTGCCTCAGGTGAATTATGATCTGGAAATAATGTGAAGAGCTCAAGCTCATCATCAACTGAATCTGTGTCATTCGTACGGTTTTTAGTATCCATACTCCTGGTTACTGCACAAGATGGGAACAGGTTAGGATAATCCCTCTCCAACTGTCTAGTGTTGTTATTAATGGAGGGATAATGAGCTACTATGGGGTCAGATATTACTTTCCCGCCTGCAATATCATTTCCAAGAAGGAAGTCCACACCTTTAACCGGCAAAGACTCTTGGATACCTACAGTAAAATAACCTTTTGCTAAGTCAGTGTCAAGATAAACCTTTGCCAGAGGAACAGAAATACACCCACCAACTCCCTGAATTAGGACACTTTGGGGCAAATAACAGTGATCCAAGTCAGGCACTAAACCTTTTAACATTAGGCTATGAGAAGCTCCTGTGTCTCTAAGAATTTGAATGGGATGGCTAAGTGATGAATCAGAGCTAGAAACCATTCCCCTAGAACGGAAAGGTTGGAACTGATCTACAGAATAGCTAAGGGGTTTACAACCAGCAGAATTAGTGTCTTGAGTCTCCTTTTGACCAACACTCATTACAAAAGATGAACTAGCTTGACTAGTAGAAGGTTTACAGGAAGCTGGCTCACTAGTAGGTACAGTAGAGGACATAGTAGAAGTAGCTAAGGCATGTCCAGGACGTTTTTCTTTCCCTTTTAGTTTAGGACAGTCTCTGATATGGTGATCTGGTGATTTACAATATGCACAAACCACAGAGGATTTAGTATTGGTGGGAGGTTTATAGTCAGACCTACCAGTACTCCCTGTCGCAGACTGCTGAGAGTTACTGACAGTACCATTCCCACCTGGTTTAGCTCCACCACCACCACCTCGGGATCCATCAGTTCGCCAGAAAATAGTACTGGCACCCTTGGTCCCTTTGGCTGCCTGTCTGTTGGAATAGTGGCTATTAGAATAAGCATTACCATGAGTTAATCTGAAATTTTCCGCCAAAGTAGCAGCCTTGTTCACATCCGTTACCTCTCTCTCTCTTAAATACAGGCGAAGGGTTTGAGGAACTCTTCGAAGAACTTCTTCCAAAATAATTAGCTGGTACAATTTGTCATAGGAACCATCTATCTTACTAGCCCTTAACCAGGCTTTAAAGTATCTTTCTTTTTCCTTTACAAACTCTACATAGGTTTCTCTTTCTCCTTTTTGATAGTTTCTAAACTTTTGCCGGTAGGTTTCCGGCACCTGATCATAAGCCTCTAGGATAACCCTTTTTACATTAGGATAATCAAGGTTCTCATCAGAAAGACTAGAATACAGGAGTCTGGCCTTACCCTCAAAAGCCGCTTGTGCAAAAAAACTCCACTGCTCAACTGGCCAATCCAGTTGTGTGGCAACTCTCTCAAACATAATAAAAAACGTCTCTACATCTTCCTCATCAAATTTAGGGAGAAATTTAAGACTAGAACCGAAGTCCGTTAGGGTTTTCAAGCCCCTTCCATGCTTCTCTCTTTGACTCTCCTCTATCTTAAGATTTAACACTTCCACCTCATGCTCTCTTTGTCGTGCTGCTTCCTCTATTTGAATTAGTTCATGTTCTCTCTGTCGTGCAGCTTCCTCTCTTTGTCTCTCAGCCTCTTCTATTTCTAATTTTTTAAGAGCAATAAGAGCACTGTCTCCTTCTCCGTCATGAATCAGTCTGTGTGCTTCCGGAGGCAATGTCTTACCCAATATCAATTTTGTGACCACACTTTTCTTGATTTCAGCCTTGGAATATGAGGACTTGTACGGAACATTGTACTTAGTGGCTAAATCAATCCAATCAGCTTTCTTAATTCTACTTACTGTCAAAGTAGCCAATGATGGACTCTCTAAGAATTCATTTAAGTCGAATTCCATCATGTAAAGTAAGCTTAAAGTAGTCCACCGTCAAATGACAAAAGAAAACAGTACAAAATATCTCTAACTGCCAACAGAGATCCTAGTGAGTGGGGAAATCTATACCCAAACAAGCACTTTACACATTCCCCAGACCATGAGCGTATTAACACTGAGTCAGACGCATATGGGAAAACTTAACTGGTAATTATACCCGAGAAGCATGCTCAATTCATCATATGAAAAAGCACATAATGGTTATATGTTCTTCAAGGGACAGTAACTTGATAAAGTAAAATACACTGGATAACAATCCTGTACAGACAATCAGCTGCTATCATTCACTTCCAAGCCCTGTTCACGAATAAACTGAAGCCAACTGGAATCTACAAATTTCCTTTAAAACATATTTTACAAAAAAAACCAAAATCCAAAACATGTAATCACACTTCATAGACCCACTTCTCGGTTAACTTCACACCTTCCAAACAAGGATGCACAAAGTCAAGATCCCACCGCTGCCACCATTTGTTACAAGATCCAAAGTTCAAAATCTTGCAAACAATATAGAACTCCCAATAATTAATTTCTAAGATTACAGCAAGGGAGTAAAAGAGGGTAAAAGAAACTGGCTTAGTGTATGGGAATAATATGACTGGCCAAGTATATAAACTTCATGCCACAAGAAGTAAAACTTTGAAGAGTTTGGGACCCTGACTTCATCCATCAATGCTATAAATACACCATAAGTGAGGAAGTATTAAACCCGAGAAGTAAGTCAAAAGAATCTTATTCTATGTACAAGTATATACAAATTAAACCTTACATACTAATACCCTTAACCTAAATCATACCGCGACAATAAGAGAGAGAGAGAGAAAGTCATAATAATACAGACACAAAACACAAGGCTGCCACTTATCTATTCCACCAGACAGACAGATGAGGTGTTGATGCGAGGAGGTCCTAGTTGATACTGACTAAGAAAATCCGGTCAGCTATAAGTCACCTCTTGTTTTGATTCGAGACCTGATTCAACACTCCTCGACCATTGGCTCAGCCTACCAATGCTCTCTCTCTTCACAGTTTAAGCAAACTAAATTATAAAGAAATAGTAATAGCAATAATAGTAATAACAGTTATAGTAACAGTAATAATAGTATAACCAATAATAGTAATAACAGTAACAGTAACAATAGTATAACTACCTAACTACATAAATACATAATAGTAACAACAGTAACAGTACTAATAATAATAATAGTATAACTACATAACAACAGATTAACGCCTTTATTTAACAGCCCATAAATAACTGCATGGGCTACATACAGCCACAGCAGTGGTACTAAAGGAAAACTCTAGCCTTGGACTATTGTAATTGATCGTGATTGGCTGACCCCCCCCCCCACCACCACCTTTGGTGTAGGTGGGTGTGGCCTAAGTACATTTACACCCACTGTGTGTTATCTGCAGCCAATAAGATCACACATGGCCTGTCATACACTCAATCTCCCTTGCCTCCCCTAGCCTCTCTCTGCCTCCCATAGATCTTATAGCCATTGGATCTTAGTATAACACACTTTCAAACACTGTACATGCATGCGTTAGTGTTACTACAGGTATGCACAGTTGTATGCAAAAATGACTTGTATGTTGCCTTTTCTGTTTATTTCAGTGTATTTATATACTGGTTTTACATACACAAACATGCAAGCACACATCGAGGTATACATACTCATGTATCTACGCATTATGAACATGTGTAACACATGCGTATGTGGGTGAAGGCTTCACCCCCAACCGCAAATACAACCTGATTTTTAAAGTTACTCTAAGGTTAGTTTTGTTCTTATAGGTTTGTAGAGCTTTATTTTACACACCATAATATGCAAACGAAAGTCTTCTATCTCCACTGGTTAGAGTACAGCAGCACGTCAAAGTCGGAAAATAATATGACAGTTACCCCCCAAATAACATACGAAGGCATACGCATGTGTATAGTGAGTCTCTAGCCCACTCGAATCGAAGCCCGAGATTTGAAGCAGGCGGTTTCTGTACGGCAGCCCACCCAAACCTTGAAGAGGCAAAACACATCTCTAACCATTGGAGCCTTTGTGTGGGCTGTCGTCCAGAAGCTGCCTGATCTAGGTCTCGGGTTGCCACTTAGGTGAGCTAGAGACTATGGTATTCAAGGGTACATAAATACACATGTCCACGACCGTACACTCGCCATCACTGCCGCGTTGTAGCACCACTTTGAAGATCTAGTTTAAAACAATCTACGTGTGTAAGATGGTTTATCCTTCAGACACTAGTACCTGAAGTGAACTTTGTTGCTTAAGAAAGTGAATCACTTATTTTATTTTAACATGTGAGCCCCTGTGCCACGTAGCAGTGCTGATAACAGTACTACTTATTCACTGGTTTGGTAACCCGGTTCCCCCACAGATGTAGGAGTGATAACATTATCTCTGGTAGAGCGTTTCTGCTGCAACAAATTGACAACTTACTGTCACGCTACTACTTAGTAGTTGCATTACGTATCACAGGTCACAACATTTCATCACAGATTCTGAGGGTTTTTTAATATCAATGGTCTTACTTGATTTAATACAGATTATTCAATACACTTTTCAAGAAACCTCGCAGTACTTGTTCCAGATATACCAACATTGAACTTCCACCTTTATTTAAAACCCTGTGATATTTTATTGTGCACTAGCAGTGATACCTGATGTTTGGGTGAAGATCCTAAATGTGGTTTTGTCAATAGATTTCCTCTAATTATTTTTATGTGAACTTATTAGGAGGGTGGGAGGAGTCCATTATCCGGTGTGGTTGCTGGTCCCCCAGAGAAACTATGCCAGCTTTACAACCACAAAGGTAATCCATGATGCAACTACAGCAGAAGGTGGCATTGTAAAAGCCACGATTAAATAGCAAGGCCCGAGTGACGAATTGGTAACAGCCTTTGGCTTGGGCTGCACAGGGGTCTGGGATCGACCCCCCCCCCCCCCCTTTGGCCATTTTAAAACTTTTTTTTTCACTGTCCTTAGATTTAGTATTAAATTTAGGTGTTCAACATTTTATGGTTTGAATTAATTCGTAAACTGGGCATGCAAGCCAGGCCTGCCTGCATCCTTGATGCTTGAGACCATAGAGTCTGTGTTGAGAAAGCCATAAATGTTTGGTTGTTTTAAGCTGATAATTCAACAAAAACATATCCACCAAAAATAAAATTAGACCGAGGACATTCCCAGGACTACACCGGTCAGAATGGTGTATTATTTTTCAGCAACATTTTTTTTTTTTTAATTGTACCCCCACCAGGGTTTCGAACCTGGGATATTTTGGTTAAGGGAAAATAACAGCCTTCGGCTTGGGCGGCAAGGGAACTGGGATTGAACCCCCCGCCCCCATTGGTATTATTTTAACTTTTTTTTTGTAGGCTATCTATCTATCTATATCTATCTATCTATCTATCTATCTATCTATCTATATCTATCTATAACTATCTCTATCTATCAATCTATCTATCTATCTATCAATCAATCAATCTATCTATCTATCTCTATCTATCTATCTATATCTATCTATCTATCTATCTATCTGTCTGTCTGTCTGTCTGTCTGTCTGTCTGTGTCTGTCTGTCTGTCTGTCTGTCTAAGAACATTATTACATTTACCTAGAGAGAGAGAGAGGGAGAGCATGTGATTTTCTTTCATTGTTTAAGGAGATACTATTTTATTTAAAAAAAAAAATGAAGAAATTTGATGCTCTTGTTATAAGCTTTTGCGTACACCTCGAAGGCTCCCGTTTTCAGTTCCTGGTGTGTAAATTCAAGCTCTTTCATTCTGTAATTTTTTTTTTGCCTACATGAAAGTTGAAAAATGACAAAATTTACCAGCATTTGTCAGCTGGGTGGGGAGAAGGAAAAAAGTCGTTTTTAATTGGTTAATCATTGAAAAAATAAAAAAAATTATAAGGCCAAGACAATCTCCAGGTTTTAGAGATAATATGTATGTAAAAATTATTAATCTAGGTAAAACGATGCGGCTGTGCATAGCGGTTAAACAGACAGACAGACGGAAAGACAGACAGACGGACTGTTTTATATATATAGATAGATGGACCCATTAATCAGACAGGTCTAGGTTACCGGTAATTCGATATATAGAAAAGGTGTGAAGATACTGAGACAGAGAGAGAGAGAGAACTGTGCAAGCCACTTTAACGAGAAACTGGTACTACATATAAGACTCCCCTTATTATCTCACTGAAGTTATAACCATAAATTACCAACTCAAGTGATCCTTTACCCCAATCACGTAGAAATAAACAACCATCTGTCACAATTTACGTCTTACATCTATATATCTAAATGAAGATACTCTGTTTGTCTGTCGGGCTATACAAATTGTTATGTGACTACCTACAGCTCCAGGAATTCACACACGGAAAGTGGACGTACACGAGGGGGGACAGAGGACACTTTTGTCACAAAAAACTCCCCACTAATTACTTAATTACACATACTTCACTTCAGTGTGTTTATCGTACGCCTGGCAACCCACTCAGTTTGTTTATATTCCACGCTGCCACCGCTGGGAAGGAAAAAATATCGTAACATTCTTTTACCTTAAGGGGAGATTCTCTTGTTATTATTATTATTATTATTATTATCTATTTATCTAAATGAAGATACTCTGTTTGTCTGTCGGGCTATACAAATTGTCATGTACTTATGGTCTAGTTATAATTATATAAAGAGGAAATGAATTGATGATTGGACGAGTGAACGAATTAATGGTTTAATCAACGAAATTACCTCATATCCTTTCTTATTCCTTATTTGTATTTACACTATCACGTTTTTTTGTTCAGTTCTTTATTTACCTTTAGTACAAGCCCCAACACTCTGGGGAACGTTGTCGCTAAAGGCCATGAAGGTTTTTTTATACATGGTGGGAAATTAATATGAGTAAACATATGTAAATAATTGCGGTAATGTCATAAAAGAAAACAAAGACAATATTGATAATGATATGAAGTAACAATGATAAACACATTGTACATCCATCCGCTCCATCACCCACTCAGCCAGACCCAGGATCAACACACACACAAGGTCGGCCAGATTGAATTCTCCCGCTCTTTTGTGACGTCACGCTAGCCACTCGCGCGGGAGAGGATGTCTGACTCCCACTTCCAATTTTTATTTTTATCGTGTTTTAGCGTTATTAGCGATATATATTAGTACTCATTTAGGTCCAGAGAAGGGTAGTAATGTTTTATATATGTAATAGCCATCGAAGAAAAGTAAAATTTGAACCAAGTACCGTAGGAATGATCAAAACAACAATGTTTTTCCTCCAACCACCTTCAATTTTTAAGTCTCACTCATAATTTTATCATGTACAAGAATAAATGAATAACACACATAGATAGAGTTATAAGCTTAATATTAGTATTTGAGGCATACAACAGCACATATAGCCTACAGGCATAAATGAATAATACATAGAGATGGAGTAAGCTTAATATTACTATTTGAGGCATACAACAGCATGTGTACATGCATAAATGAATAATACACATATAGCCTAGAAGGAATAAGCTTAATATTTGAATTCGAGACATACCATAGCACTGGATACACGAATGTAAACTAAGTTATATAATGATAAACTATACAAATGAAAAGAACAAGTTAATCCAATATTATTGCCTTCATTTCACTATAACATACATATCTCATTTCTATGTTTCGGTTTTCATCTTTTTCCTGGCATAACTCCTGGAATCCCTGTTTGCATATTTTGTTATTAAGATGCCTTATCATGAAGAAAATTGATATTTTTGCATAAAATGACCCCACATCTGAGAGCAAATTTACTCCAGCAAGCTGAATTTCAGAAGTTAGAGTTTTCACACAATTTGTTCCTTCTCTCAGCACTTCTCCATGGATTGCTTTGAATATTTTCCTCTGTTGACAATCTCAGTCCATGAGTTTTCCTTTGTTATACTCTCACCAGCATCACACTTACATCCTAAGTGTGGATACTTTAGAGAAAACTTCCTCACTATATAACCTCCTATGTAATGTAATGCTTGTTCCTCTATAACTGCACTTGTGTTCTGTTCAGCATTACCTTCAGGGACAAAACTTCCAATCTCCTTTATATCATTTGACAGGTCACCATCTATACAATCCAATTCCATATCCATGTTCTTAAAAATGAGACTTGTCACACATAGCTCTAAGCTTAGCTCATGATCATATGAATTCATGTTTTTGCTACAAGTTGTTACCTCTCTCAAGCATTTGTCATCATCGTTATCTTGGCTGATGTTACTTCTGTCACTAAGCAACCTTACATCTTTACCTAACAAATACTTTTTTTTAGTCTATACTTGAATATGACAGAGTCTGGATGATCGTGAGGGCCACTCATTTGTCATATGCAGCCGAAGAACCGTTCAAGAGAATCCTGATTTAGCTTCCTAGTCATAATGAAATCTAGATTGATTTTTTTCTTTACCATGGCATATAACCCCATAAGAGAATGACTGGACAAAATTATTTCTTTTTGGAATTTACAGATAGACCCAGACGCAGAGTTATTCACTTTCATTGATGACATCAAGTTTACCATTTTCAGCAGAACATTTGTCTGGATCTCTTTGTGTAGGCCAAAAGCACATCGTTCTTTTTTCTCAGTTTATTGAGGAGTTCATGACGTCAAACCATTCATCTGTTAGAGTAAGAAAATCTGCAGTTTGTTTCCAGTTTTTGCTTACCAATAACCCTTTCTCGCCTAGATATCGTATGGAATTTGCACATGTTTTTGAAAGCAACTGAACTGCATATTTCACCCTCTGTCTCTGCTGTCCTCGAACATTTAGATGAGTTTCAGTTACTTTATATGCTAACTCATACTCTGTCTTTGTTTTCATTACAACTTTACGAATGCTTTCGTCTGTAATGATAGTACCATCCTCTAGCACAAACCCTGAATCTATTAAATTGTTCCTAAACTTAGTCTGGCTATACTCAGGCGACAGGTCAGGACCCATTGCTGGATCCTGGCTGGACCAAGGCGGTAAGCGTGATGTCACGCCAAACTACCCCACCATCCGCGACCTCACCAATCTGGCCGACCTTGTGTGTGTTGATCCTGGCCAGACCCACGACATCCACTGACACGAGCCCCTGAACACCGTGGGTCCAATCAGGGCAGGCGAGGTGACTCGGGTCACATCACTCCCGCTGCCCACTGTACATTCGCGGTCAGAAGTTTTGGCCTGATCCCTTGCCATGATGAATCACAACTAGCCGAGCTTTGATGATTCGAACAACTGTGTGTTGTAGGGAGACGCACCGTTGTTCGAACCTTTAAAACTAGGCTGTTTGCGAATCATTTTGCCAGGGGATCAGGACACACAACTTCTGACCGTGAGTGTACATAAACATATACACACATACAAACACAGACACACACATACACATGCATATACGCACAAATAAACACATGCAGACATATACATATAAGTAAGGAAACTGCAGTGAGAGGAACAATGTTGCAGAAAAAAGTTACATATAAAATAATAATGATTATGCGATAATGGTCAACCCGGGGTTAATTCCCGGGGTCACTAACTGAAGGGTTGCGTGTGATCGCCAGCGGATTTAATATGGAAGTTGGGGAACAGAATGTTGGCCGAGTTAGAAGTATTTTGTAAAATCTTCCCCGCGATAATTACTGATACATCGTACGTCTGCACTTTAAGATGTTATTATTCAGTAATTATATTAAAATCATAGATAAGAATTGGTGTGCAACATACAGTAAAACAGCAATTACAAGCTTAAAATAGTACAGGGGTTGGCAGAACTAATAACATTTATATTAGTTCATACCTGCACCTTTGGCTTAAAACAAAAAAAAACACTATGTTTCTGAAAGAACAATGCCCTATGTTAAAAAAAATGAGAGCAATCAGAAAAGTTTTTCACCTCTAATTATACATTTTTATGAGGCCGAAATCATGCGGGAAAGAGATCACCGATCGAGGACTTCCCCAACTTTGTTGTTAACAATTATTTTATCTGGTGAAAAGTGGCAGTTTTTCTCAGGTTCGTGACGTCGGGAATTAAATAGTCACACATATCACGATATATTATGTGAGAGGGTATAAAATATTCAAATGAAGGACAAGTCATGATGTAATATCGATCGTCTGCTCTGCAGTCGGCCACCTAGCAACCTCCCACCCAAGATCAATATATTAGACTTTATTAGAGAATTCCAGTATTCTATTGGTCTTGCTCCCACCTGTAGCGGTAGCCTATCCCATACATTACAGTGGCGAGTGAGGGTGGTACTCCTGCCATACAGAATGTCCCACTGCATGGTACCAGTCATAGTGAGGGATGGAAAAACTGTCATGTCATTTAGCGTCAGTACTGAGTTCCAAGTCCTCTCCTAGCAATATACTTTAGTTTGGCATAAAAAATATTAAAAAGTGTTTTCTGTGGCAATGAAGCATCACTTTGAAGAAAACGTGACCATAGTGAGATTTCTAGGCCTAACAAAATCAAACAATATACGTACACTCGCAATCCAAAATATATAACCAGGTTTGCTTTGAGTAGCCTGATCGAATATTAAGTGAACTCAAGCAAATATGAAACAGAATAAGCTTTGTAATTGGTTCACTAGTTTGTCAAATTATTCGAAACTTCAACAAGACCTGGATACAAATTTTGGATTGCGAATGTACTGTACATGAGGTATACATTTAATAAGGGACCTTGTGATGATGTCAGAAAATTGGAAGTAAATTAGTCCTTCAAATATTGCCACGAAACACCAGCTTGTTTCATGGTATATTCAGGAGGAATCAGAAGTCTTCAATTATCATACACTATCACAGGGTCCTTAATTGTTTTGCTACAGAAAGACTTGGGGATCATTGTTGTTATATCTGTGTTGTAGTTCGTGTTGGCTGTCTGGATACCTATACAAGAAGGACTTGGGAATTGGCCTCATGGTCTTTAGAATGTGGTCGTGGTGGGTCGTACTGGATTCGTGCTGGGTCATGCTGGGTTCGTAGTGAATCATGCTGGTCGTGTTGTTCCATCACGTGTTCTGGCTGGTCGTCAATTCCTTGTGCCATAATCTTGTTCTTGGTTTCTGGAAGGAGTGTGACGATGAACGCTGCCGCCAGTGATGCCAGACTAAACACAGCAGATGGACCCCATACCAACACCTCACCCTGAAGCAATGACAGAATAGTATAAAACACTTGTATTAACAGATTAGCAACTCTTTCTCTCTTATTAGTAACACATTTATTAACCATGGAGGTATAATATATGGAGAAGGCATGACGTCACATACTTGAAGCCAGTTTTCTATTGGTCGTCTGTCAAGTACAGTACACCTAAACATTGGTCAGCTGATCTGGACACATCTTGTGAAATATACATTCCTCACTTTTTAAACCATTATCCCTGCCTATGGATGTATGAAAATATATCGTAATAAAACTATAATATTCCACAGGTAAGGTGAGAACTAAATAACATGATATATTTACTTAGGAAGTGAAGTAAAACAAAAACTAAAATGTAGCGTCTGCCTGTGTCACACGTCCTATGGCAAATAGGTGTGACAAAATTGTATTGAATTGACTGTTTATCTTAAATATTGCTTGATGAGATAGTGGCAGCAACAGGAGACAACTGAGAGATCATCCCAAGTACTGGGTGCTGAGCTGGGAAGCCTTCTCCATATTTTATACCTCAATGGTATTAGCAAAGGCTAGCAACTTCTCTCTCTCTCTCTCTCTTTCTCTCTCTCTCTCTCTCTCTCTCTCTCTCTCTCTCCTAAACATCACTAAAGGTTCTTTTTAATGGTTGGTAAATTGAAAAGTTTCTAATTCCTCCAAACAATGCCATGAAACAGATTCCTTTATTAGAACCGTTGGGGGAGTCAGTTCTCTGGTATAGTTAGTATAAATCAGTAGCCTTCTATTTTACCAACAAGAGAATCTCCCCTTAAATAACTACATACTGAAACTCATCTTTGTTAAACTCCAGGTCACACTACATACTGAAACCTATCTGTCACGAGTCGAGTATCGTGTTATGAAAATCTTTTATATTGCGTTGGTGTGTGTCCACCAGCTACCAGCTGATTTGAGTGTAGCTGCAGCTACCAACCGATTCACTCGTTCATACTCCTAAGTCCTAATTAACATATATTCCAAGTATATTAATTCATTGATTGCAGTAAATCATTCAAATCTGATATGTTTATCATGAAGTGGCATTTATATTCATTACATACTAATAGGTAGATGTTTGCTAGTGATATAATTTTAGCCAGGAAATAGGAATTTAGGAGAGGCAGGATTTCGAACTCTGTGACGTCATATATTTACATATTTGACTTTCTGAACCAATCACGCTCTGGCATCGCATCGAAGTGATAACCAATGGCGACGCGGGGGTTATAATATTATAAGCTTGGAAGCGCTTGCCTCTTTCTCATTTGACGCTTGGTTCTGCTACTGTAGGATACTTGCTCTGACTCAGACACTCGTCACTCTCATCCTTCACCGACGGGAGTACTGTACATAATCACGTGGTCGAGGTTCACGGTACATTACCTGAATACTCTCAGCAACACTGTTGATTACTCAGCTGGTAAATTCTGCTGACTGACAAGATAATCGAGTGATTAAGAGCGTCTTAGCAAACAGCTGGCTTATTTCAGCCGGCTGGCCAGAGATTTAATTCTCCCAAGTGTATACAACGGTCTTGGAAGTTAAATATAAGTGTATGCAAGTGTTATTTTTTATTTATTTTTAATGATTAAGCTAATGTATTTATGTAGGAGGTCATGAAATATTTCCAAAAGATAAGTGAAGTGTTAGCTTTGCCTTATTATATATTTATAATTTAACGTAAGGTTCGGAGGCCATAGAAAAGGTCTAAAACAGTACCTAAATAAAGTGTTAGCTTTGACTCTTGCTATAGTGTAACGTAAGGTTACTAGGCTGTAGAACAGGCCGAGAATACGGTGCACTGCATTATTATAATTAAATAAGTGTGTTTGTGAATCTGTATTAGAAATAAATGCACTATATAGAAAAGAAAGTGCCGTAATTCAACCCAGTAGAACATTAGCTAGCTGGCGAGTAGAATTTATTGTGTGTGGCTATTGTGTGCGTGTGTATTTATATTGACTTAATCATTGTTGGTCTTTTTTTTTTTTTACAATATTTAGTAGAGTAACGTAAGCAGACTTTGTGTGCCCTTACGAAATAAATATTACTACTATTAATGATGCATATATACATGGGAACCCATTAACTTAAAAAGTAATGTGAATATAAGAGGGATTTTAGAGACGGTGCATAGCTGTGTTGATAAACCATCAAGTCTCTATCATAATAATTGCTGGTTACGTTAATTTCACAAATTTGGCTTAATATGGGACCATTATTAATGAATTTCTCCCTCATATTTTATAACACCATCTTTGTTAAACTCCAGGACACACTTACGAAAATGTCGTTTATGTAGGGTGAGCAAGCACTACTCAGCCTGGCAAACATATGAGATTCTCCCATAACTCTTGATCTGTACTTGGTGGAGAAGAGTTCAGTGGAGTAATACCAGATGAGATTATATGCTGAAGTGATGGCCGTCTTACCACTCAGGGACAACACTATCTTCGTCCATGAAGGAACTGTGTGGATTGGAAGTGCACACGAAATTACTCAGAAATAATATTATCAGTGGGTTCATACGAAATTACTCAAAAATGATACTGCATAGATACTGCATATAAATGCAATAGAACGGGAACTGTATATAACATTGACACAATATGACAGTTACGAGTTTTGCACTCAGTAGAACAAGAGTTGTGTGAGAAAGTTAATGGTGAGTACGGAATCAAATTTTTGTTTCTAGGCATTGTAGTTTAGGATTAGTGATGAAGTGAAATAGAGCATTTATTGTAAACTCGCCCCAGACACTACTGTTACTGAGCTGTAGTAGACTCTTGACCATTTACCCAAGGTGTTCGGGAAGCCTTGTCAGAACTCACCCGGAATTTAGGGGTTGAAAGAATAGGAAACTTTTTCAATAGAGATACCAGCACTAACCTTCCTCTAGTAGCATTATGAGGGCAGTGAGGACGGAGATGGAGACGCTGCAGGTGAGGTAAAGACACACCAATATTTTCTTCCTCCCTAGAGTGGAGGAAGCGAGCCAATGGAGGAAGTAGGCGGGGATCTCCAACAAACCGCTTAGAAATGTGTACATATAGAGGTTGGTACTGAAAAAAATGGAAGGAATAAGTGAGTTGATTAAGGGGAAGTTCTCTTGTTGATGAATTGGAAGGTCTTTGATTTCTCCAAACTATACCACGAAACAGGTCCTCTATTATCATCATTACTGTAATTGAAGGCGTCTGTTTTCTGGTTTAGTTGGGAGGAATCAGTGAATGGATGGATAGGAAGATGGATATGTTTGTTCTGCAGAGGAAGGAATGGGTGAATTAATGAATAGATGAATGGTTGATTGATGGATAGTGTTATTTAATCAGTCTACTGTAGATACCTGATGTTATATGAGTTGAGACTAACGCCGTAGTAGATGATAGAAGTGGCTCCCCAGAGGAAGAACACACAGCAGGCCTTCCGTCTCACCTCAGGAGTGATCAACAACAGGAATGCCTTCCTTACCACAGCCACTAACACGCTCCTCAATGATCGGGTCTCCTCATGCTCCTTCTCAATCATTCTTGAACGCTCCTGGTGAACGGGAGGATGGGGTGAAAGTGTAAAATTTTACGTAATTCAGGTCATGGCAATCGCAGGATATCATAATAAACAAGGCATTCTCTTGTTGGTAAACTGGAAGGTTACTAATTACTCCTAAACTATACCAGAAAACAGGCACCCCACAGTGGTACCAATTGGTGATTTGTTTCGTGGCACAGTTTGGAGGAATCAAAGACCTACAAAATCACCAACAAATTAATGT
Organism: Petrolisthes manimaculis; assembly: GCA_034508575.1. NCBI lineage: Eukaryota > Metazoa > Arthropoda > Malacostraca > Decapoda > Porcellanidae > Petrolisthes > Petrolisthes manimaculis. Next base: position 118,350 of record JAWZYT010002018.1, on the reverse strand, counting down.
AGCTTTATTTTTGGTGATGGTAACCACAGCACAGTCTTACATTTCGTCTGATGATATTCATGGTGGTCAAAATCACGTGGTCGTCTGGTAAGGTGGTTTTGTTGACAGAGGCAGCCTTCTTCAGTATCTCCAGGGCCCTGTTGTAGTGGCCGTGGAGGATCAGCCAACGAGGAGACTCTGGTAATATCCTGAACACAAAGGTAGTCAGAAATGGTAGTAGTTGTGTCAGCAAGGGGTATAATTAGTAGCTCTTTAACAGAAATAGTAGTACTTATGGTATCTAGTTGTAAAATCAGGAACAACAGAAACTGTTGTGTAAGTTAATAAGTATAACCAGTAGCTCTTTCTCTTTTAACCACAGCAAAAATTATAGTACTGTAGTTGTATTAGCTAGTTCTATAATTATCAAATATACCCCATTCTTTTTTTTATACAAACTAAAATAGATTATTTAGGTTGTAGAGATGAGAGGGTGTAGATGTAAGATCATGATACCACTTCAGGGAACACAAGACATACTAACCAAATGTAGATAATGTTATAGAGAAAAGGAACCGCGAAGGCAGCCTGTAGCCATCGCCAGGGCCTCACCACGTAGGCAATGAGGGGAACCATCATGTAGCCGAGAGTCCAAGGTATAAAGTACAGGGGACCAATCACAGAACGCTGGGATGGTGAACACACTTCCATGGCTGAGAGAGAGAAGTGTATTATGTATAAGGTGAAAGAGAGAGACCTACTGTATGTGTGTTATGCCATTATTATTATTATTATTATTATTATTATTATTATTATTATGATTATTATTACAGTGTATAGGAAAATAAACTCACCAATTATGTAACAGCCAATATAGAATCCATTGTCAAAGGCGTGAATGAGAAACTTAAAAATTATATAAGTGTGTACGTTGGGCGCCACGACAGTGAAGAAGGCGAAGAGGAGGGTAAAAAACACAGAGATGATCACACATTTCCTCAGTCCCAATCTGATGATGAGAGAAAGATTGTAGAGTATATTTGTACTGTACTGTAGACTTCGATAGGATTAGTGAATGGTGCAGGATGTAGGGTATGAGATTGAATGCTGGCAAGAATAGGACAATGGTCGTCTCTAGGTCTCACACGGTGTACCCTTTATCGCCACCCTTGATTCTTGATGGGACTGTATTGGAGGGGTCTGAGAATTTGGTTATTCTGGGAGTTACATTTGATGCCAAACTGTCTTTTGAAAGGCATGTTCGGTCAATCTCAAGGTCTGTCACCCAAAAGTTGGGTATAATGTGTAGAGCTTGGCGTGTGTTTGGAGATCACTCATTGTTACTGTGGTGTTACTACTCCTTGGTGTTGCCTCTTTTGGAATACCGTTCTCCGGTGTGGTGTTCAGCAGCTGATTGCCATCTTAAGTTGCTGGATAGGATTGTTTCTAATGCTAATTTTCTTACATGCGGTTTACTTGATTGTAATTTGAGTCACCGTCGTTCTGTCGCATCATTATGCATGCACTTCAAGATTAGAAGTAATGTGCCGCATCCTCTTAACTCCTCTCTGCCACCTTTGTATGTTTCGGCTCGTGTCACTCGCGGTGCATTGGCCTCCCATAGGTTTGCTTACGTATTGGTATTGCCGTGCTGTAGAACCTGTCAGTACAGTCGATCGTTTGTCACTAGTTCGGTATCTCTGTGGAATGGCTTTGGTGATTCTGTTTTTGTTGGTGTAGGACTGGTTGGCTTCAAAGGTAGGGCTAATGTTTTTATTAAGCTAACTGCTTTCTCTCCCAGCCTTGTGTCTCTGATCTATTTTTAATAATAATAATAAGGGACAAATTCATTTCCATTTTAAAGGGGTGAAATGTAATATACAGTGTTGGTGGTAAATCTGGAACAATTTATTATTCCAAACTACAAGACACCATTACATTTGTTAATTAACCTGGTGCTGTTTACTGGCATAATATGGAGGAATCAATGAGCTCCAATATACAAGTAATGTATAGTATCCCCTTTAGTACGATTTGCTGTAATAGGCAATAATAATTGATTCTGGGCTATACATATTCCTCCAAATTGTATAAGAAAACAAACTACCTCAGTGTATTCTCTCTCTCTCTCTCTCTCTCTCTCTCTCTCTCTCTCTCTCTCTCTCTCTCTCTCTCTCTCTCTCTCTCTCTCTCTCTCTCTCTCTCTCTCACACAGATAAGTAAGCATATTCTCTTACACTCCAAAGAGGTGTCCAAAGACGGCACTTCCCACCAGTGTCCCTGCGTGGCTGACGGACTGAGTTGTGGAGAACAGGGGTCGTTTCTCACACGTCAGGTCCCACTGTTACAATAAGGGTGGGTCATCTTGAGTCACGGGTGATGGTATATATTATAGTGGTACAAGTATGTAGGATATTGATACAGGTGTGTTGTGTGTTGGTACAGGTGTGTTTAGTGTTGGTACAGGTGTGTTTAGTGTTGGTACAAGTGTGTTGTGTGTTGGTACAGGTGTGATGTGTGTTGGTACAGGTGTGTTTGATATTGGTACAGGTGTGTTGGATGATACGGTGTTTTAGAGTCGATTCCACTGTTGTTTGTTTTGGTTTGCAAGCACCATAACGAAAATACTGAACTGTGTAAATTGCTCTTAAGTGAATTATTTTATGTATTTGGTAATCACTATGAAATCATCGTAATAATGGAATTACCTGACATATTTTGTGGATATGGATACTGAGTTTGTTAGCTATAATTAAGACTGACAAGTGTGGTTGGTTAGGGAGGATCATAACAAACCAAAGCCACTGTGGAATCGGCCTTTAGAGGCATTTGTCTTTACAGGTACAATATAAAACAAAATTATTTTATTATTTAAATCTAAAACTTGTTAAGAAAGACGAACATTATAATATATCATTGATTTTCTTAATGAAGACGCATCATTAACGAGATTATTTTAATGATAAATTGTTGGACATCTGATTCCTCCAAATTATGCAACAAAACAGAACCCTCACTGCAATAACAGTTAATAAGGTCGTGTGTTTAGTGACATAGTTTAAAGGAATCACCATCGTAACTAGGTTTAGCATAATTATGCTAAATTTGGCTATTTCAGAAAATTATGTATTTAGTATAAAAAAGCATATTTGACATTTTTAGCGTATTGTAATGAGCTTGGGGTAATTTTTAACTTGATTATAACTTATCACTTGTGACTAACGGTAATTTCTGGCTAACTGGTCATGCTTTTTACAAACCTAGAGCAGGAAATCACAGGCTTTGAAGAAAGGTGGACGTGTACCGTACTGTACAGTAATTTTAATGTTTTGTACATCAAATTTTTATAATTATGTTAGTAGGCTACAGGTAGCATAAGCAATGTACTGTATTAGGAAGAGCTGCTGTCAAACATATTCCCGTTCGAGAAATCTGGTCAACCTGGGAACCACAGACCTTTTAATTCACAAACAAGAGAATCTCCCGTTTTGAGGGTAAATTGGTGGACTACTGATTCCTCCAAACTATGCCACGAAACAGATCCCTCACTGAAGTAACAGTAAGGTCAAGTGTTTCCTGGCTTAGTTTGGAGGAGTCACAGAACTTCTAATTCACCAACATGAGAATTTTCCCTTAAAGTCAAAACAGAGAATGAGCGACAACGAACGACCTACTTCAGTGACCAAACTTTTCTCGTGTTGTGATGTGTTGTAGATTCTGGTGTCACAGGGAAGGAGTAAGTTGTCATCTTCTGTGTTACTGACGGCTGACACATTATTCATGGTCTCATTAAAGCCGAGTACAGCTGCATGGGTGTAGTTGTAGTTATTCATTAGGCACTCGTTAAGTCTGTCATCTCCTGGTGCTCTGAAAAATTACACAGATAGATAGATAAATGACAACAATAATACAATTCAATAAGTTCCCTGCACCATTTTATAACAATTGTTATCACGTTCCCATTCTGAAATAAGCTCTTCTATCAATAAACGTCATTTAAGTGATTGTTCTAGGAAAGTTTGGTACATTTTCCTCTTAGTCACTGCCTTTATCTACCGTGGCAGCTCTGTCTTGACTAGTGGTCGCTATGTATAGAACACATTTGATGACTAATAGTTTGTAAACTACTCACGATAAAGAAATAAATGATACAGGATATTGGAGTACCAACCCTCAGTTGTCTCCTGATATACTTGTGAAGACTAAATGGACATCTGTAGGATAGGTAGCCAGCTCATAATGACATCAACTCAAAATTCACTTTTACACTCTATTTACATATCTAAGTATATTTTCATTCTCCGATATCGTTATAAAACATGTCAATCAAATTTTTCAACACAACAACAATAATGTCACTGTCGTTTTTACGAACATATATGGTAATTACAGAAAAATAGAGCTTTGGAAATACGTGCTACCACCCTCACTACAAGTTCAACACTGGCAAGAGGATGGGGGTGGGGGTGGGCATGGGGGATTCCATACAAGTCCAAAATCAGTGTTGCCACCCGACACATCCATGTCTCACCCCATATGAGGCCCATAATTTAAAACCTGCATTATTGAGAATTTTTATCACTCGCGGTCCTCCACACTTGTTGATGGTGATGAAAATTCTCGTCCCCCACGCTTTAAGGGTTAAAGTGGGATAGTTCTAAAGCGGCCCTCTCATGATCAATATTTACTGTCAATATCAGTATTGTCAATTTTCGGATTCTCTGTCATTAGAATGGTGGAGGGACTGATGGTGTAATAACTGTAATGGTTAACATTCTCGCCTAGGAAGCTAAAAAATCCTGGTTTTGATTCCCGAGTCAGTAGAATTATTGGCCAGTTTTCCAGCCCCCTATGTCTTAGTTCACCTAGCAATATGTAGATACCCGTAGGTACTTGACTGGCCCCATAATTGATTGACCCACGAACTGACTGACCTGAGAGGGACGGAGAGGGAAATAATTTGTTCCTGGGTCCAGTTGGCCTCTATTAACTCCGGCACACGACACCAATACTCAGGAGTGGTGCCCAAGAACTGATACGACAGGTACCACATGGGCATAGTGAAGCTGGCTGTGGGAATAATAAAGAAATTGTTTCATTATTGTTGTTGTTGATATTGTTATTACTATCGTATTTTTATTATTATTATTATTATTAACTTACAAAAGGCACATGCGATGATGATGGTATAGTTCCATCGACCTCTGGTACCCACAGCCTCCATCAAGTCCTCGAAGGTTGTCATGGGTCGTGTGTTGTCACTGCCACCTTTATCTTGTGAGTCTCCACTGTCCCCTTCTCCCTTTTCTAGGTAGTTGTCTCTTTCGTAATCTCTCTCTCCTTCATTCTGATAATCATCTCTATCGTTATCTCTCTCTCCCTCATTTTGATAGTCGTTCCTTTCGTTATCTCTCACTCCCTCATTCTGATAGTCATCTCTATCGTTATCTCTCTCTCCCTCATTCTGATAGTCGTTCCTTTCGTTATCTCTCACTCCCTCATTCTGATAGTCATCTCTATCGTTATCTCTCTCTCCCTCATTCTGATAGTCGTTCCTTTCGTTATCTCTCACTCCCTCATTCTGATAGTCATCTCTATCGTTATCTCTCTCTCCTTCATTCTGATAGTCGTTCCTTTCGTTATCTTTCTCCCCTTGGTCAGTGTAGAAGTCTCTGTTGTTATCTTTATCTCCCTTTTTCTGGTCATTCTTCTTCTCTCCTTGTCCTTGTCGGTGTTGGTGTGTGTCCTCGCCAAACACCACATGTCTGTTGGTCTCATTCGCTGCTCTGGGCACACCAACCATGTCTTCAGTGAAGTACAGTTGGCCACAGGATTCTTACACAGACTATATGGAAAGAGAGGTTATTATTTTAAACGTACTACATTGAATGATCTAACAAGTTTTTCGGTGATTAACAAAATAACAAACCTAATAATAAAATAACCAACCTAATAATAAAGTAGTATTGCAAGTAGGAAATGTTACATTTGTTGTATGTTGTAAAACCTTGTAAACAACAGCGTGTGTAAGAATTCTTGTGACTAATAGTACCTGCTCATTAATAATATGGGACAATTAACTATACTTTCGGTACATTGGAACACCTTGATTCTTCCAAACTATGCCATGAAACAGATCCCCTGTTAGTACCATTAAGGGCGTCTGTTTTCTGGCATAGTTAGGAGGAATCAGGACCTTCCAATTCACCAGGAAGAGAATCTCCCCTTTAGTACATTTGAGTGTCCCAATTCCTCCTTAATATGCCAGGAAACAGGACCAACAAGAATTAGTGGTGGTCTGTTGCTTGGAATAGTTTGAAGGAACAAATAGATCCAGATTTTTTCTTCCAACAGTGGACAGTATCACAGGCTCATTTAATAACTCTCAGAAATCGAACAGTAAGTTTGGCAACTGTCAACTTTTGCATATATGTATAATAAGTATGTAGTATGTAAAAGATAAGACCATTGAATTAATTAAGAGAGATATATATTATCGTCTAACCATAATATATACATCGATGAGCCAGATATATAACTGATAGGGAAGGAAAAGTAAGATATTGATCAGTTGCAAAGGTTTAATGCAAAATGAATACCCTAAGGGAGGATCAAGACACTCCCCCTTCCTCCCTTTACCTTATCACTCCCACCAGACCCCTAACTCCTCCCTTTCCACTTAATCCATTCTCCCCCTCCGCCTCCCTTAACTTTAACCTCCCTTCCAACCCTTAAGGGGGACGTTACCCATGAATTTTAGCGCAAAATTGAAAAATAGCTATTTTTTTTATTTTTTGTTTCACTTTAGTACCACTGTCTATAATTGGTAAGTCATCGGGCGAAGTTTTATTACTGTAGAATAAATATTTCCATAGTTATAGGGTTTTTTCCCCACCACCACCACCATCCTCTGCGCCACCCCACACTCACAGGGTCATTGTAGCTAGAGACCCTATAGTATATAGGGTCTCTAATTGTGGCTACCGATAGTCCATGAAATAACTGGTTATATATTACATTTCAATCATGTGAATTATATTCATTGCTATTCAATAACAATAAATAATCTTTCATGACCGGAATCGATCGGCGATTGAAAAGATTACTTTTTTCCCTTGTTTTCTCAAAACTACTGTAGGTCAAAAACCCTTCTTTTTACAATCACTTTTTTATTTATGGAGCAATTTCAAAACTAAAGATAACATTGGAAAGAGAAAATAATTAGCTACAAAACTACCATATTGAATTTTGATCGCCCCCCCAAAATTTGACAGATTTTCAAAGAATTTTGAAGAAAAAAATAATAAAAATGAAACAAATATTAATATTGAAAAATCATCTGGCAGAATTGTTGATTTTGTTTTGTTTTTTCCAATGGTACCAACATTTTTGAAATTGGTCCACAAATAACAAAGCTATTTCAATTTCAAGTTTTTTTTTAAATTTCAAAGAAATCGTCAAAATCAAAGACAGGTCGGTCCGATTTTCTTCAAAAGTGTATATATTGTTCATAGACAAGGTACACATAACCTGTGAAATAATTATGAAAATCCATCAATAATTAAGATTTATGGTTTTCATGGGTAACTCTCCCCTTAATTCACTCACCATCATTACCAATAATCCCTCACAACTATATGTTATGTATTCTCTCTTATGTATGTTATGTTATGTATTCTCTCTTATGTATGTTATGTTATGTATTCTCTCTTATGTATGTTATGTTATGTATTCTCTCTTATGTATGTTATGTTATGTATTCTCTCTTATGTATGTATGTTATGTATTCTCTCTTATGTATGTTATGTTATGTATTCTCTCTTATGTATGTATGTTATGTATTCTCTCTTATGTATGTTATGTTATGTATTCTCTCTTATGTATGTTATGTTATGTATTCTCTCTTATGTATGTTATGTTATGTATTCTCTCTTATGTATGTATGTTATGTATTTTCTCTTATGTATGTATGTTATGTATTCTCTCTTATGTATGTATGTTATGTATTCTCTCTTATGTATGTTATGTATTCTCTCTTATGTATGTATGTTATGTATTTTCTCTTATGTATATATGTTATGTATTCTCTCTTATGTATGTTATGTATTTTCTCTTATGTATTCTCTCTATGTATTCTACTTGGATAATACAGTAATCTCTCAATTATCCGGCGTATAGCAGCCGAGACCGTGTCGGATAATGTCGAAAGACGGATAATGCATCACTACACCCCCCCCCTGCCCGTAGCTCCTTCCAGCTGGCACAATGCTAATAATAACATTAATAATACACCTCGGTGTATGACAATTGGTCAATCAATCACCAAAATTGTCCCTGAAATTAACATAAAATACTTATTGAGGTTTCTCTTTCCTTATTCCTACAGGGATGTATATTACAATTCGTATTAAGCATATTAAATGCATATTACAATTTGTATTAATATTTTGGCTGACGATTTATGTGACTGAAATGAGTTGGTGACATCCGTGGTGGAGGTGGTACGGGGGGAAGGGGGGAGATATCGCGTGATATCGTTTGTTTACTTTTATTAACCATAACACTGCTGTGTCCTTCTCCTTTCTCTATCTGAGAAATAACTTGCTTCTTTATATGGAGGGATATGGGCTTTTGTTTTGTAAATACACCACCTCACCTGACACAACTCTTTCCAGTGGCAGTTGCCACAACTAACACCAAGACGAATACACTCCCGATTTATCCGGCGAAAAGACGGATAAGGCATCGTGCGACGAAAGGATTTCATGCGCCGGATAATGTTGCTTGATGGATAGCACGACGACGGATAATTGAGAGATTACTGTAGTATACAGGCATTGTGTTGGTGGTCGAATTACAGAAAGGGAAAGGGATATAGTATATATTTGGTACATTGGAGTGTCTTCATTGCTCCACACTATGCTAGGAAACAGGACCAGAAAAACAAAACTAATGGTGACCTGTTGCTTGGATAAGTTTGGAGGAATCAGTGTCTCCAGATGTTGCTCAGTTGAAAATTAGTAATAAAGATTTTAATGTTGCTGATTTGCCACTAGAACAAATGTAAGTGTTCCCTTTATAACCAAACATATTACATTTCCCTTTATGCAATCTTGAAGGATATATTACAATATTGGTAAAGCCACGATAACGGGCTTGATTAGCCTATGTCCAGTGTCAGATCATATAAAAAAAAATATATATATATATATATATATATTTACTATATTAATTTATTTCAATCAAACACCAACAATATTTAATTAAACAAGTAATAAATTAATTTCCACACTTTCACACGAATTTAATTCTATCTAGCCAACATCACAATAAATCGAGAATTACAGTACTAGTTTGTTTTGTAACGCTCTTCGCTGGTCCTGCTTAAACTCATCGAATGTTCTCATGCAATTGTTCTTACGATTTTCTCACGGAATTCTTTCGATAATCCGACCTTACGTTAATTCTAATGATTAAGCAAGTCTAACACTGTAATTAATTATCTATAGGGTATTATTTCAAGACCTTCCTACTCAATCATTTTTATTAATATTTAAATTCAAACTGACATTGAGACGAGTTCGGAATATCTAAAACTTAAAGATCGCTACATAGACTTTTAGTTAAAGACTGTCCTCACACCTGTTGCAATTTTCACTGTCTATTCACACTGTATCACTCGTAATTACACACCTTCTCGGTAGACCCCAAGGCAGCCTCGACGGAAAACCGGCTCACCTCTCCTAACCTTATATTCAAACAATTGTTTGTTGCAACCATTTAATAATTAATCTTGAAGCCTTGTAAATACTGGTATCAATTACCGAGTTTATTTTGACTTTGGGTTATCTCTTTGTCAGCGATACAAAGGACTAGATAAAGGAGAGACCAAGGACGAGGAATACAGCTTGATATGCACTCCCGAAGATGTGAGACCGAACTAAGGCTGTAGGGCAAACTGGCTGGCCTTACGTTACATTCCATCACCACAGCTGGTGGTATATCTGGCCAGCATTGCCTGGTGCCACACCAATTTGTTGAAACACACCTATGCTGATTCTATTAACATTCTATATTATTATACACGTCAGTCATACATGCAATTTTAATTAACAACGTTTAAATAATTTCCTATTATTTTTTTCACCTCATGATACGTATACAAGCACACAATTAACCTGTCTTCGATACGATTATTTCCCTCGGTAATAACATCGTCAAGACATACGACGCTAGCTAACGTACCAGTGGAAATTTCCACAGTTGCCTGACTTAGTTATGCTACGACATTATATTATTATATGTCATGAGCATCGACTCGTGACAAAAATATAACAACAAAATCTTGAATATTAATTTCTTTACTTGCTAGATGGGTCAATTCAAGTTGGGTCTGGTCTGGTCTGGAGGTGATGACTGACTGACTGACTGAGGAGAGAGAGAGGCACTACTTGACTTGTTGGTGGCTGGAACCACAGTGACAATCCAAGCTGGTAACCAGCTTAGATTGTCACTGTAGTTACAGCCACCCGGCTGCTGGTTTAACATGTGATAAGATCAGAGTTGTGGGTGGAGAAGTTACACACACACACACACACACACACCAGAATAGAGTTGCCTGTGGAAAACTTACACACACATAACACATACACCAGACTACAGTTGCTTGCGAGGAAGTTACACACACACAGACACAGACACACGAGCGTTCAAACTAATTTTCTATGTCCAGAATATCATATTTATCAACTGCATGGTATCCTTTTGTCAAATCAGATTAGATGACATGATAATTATGGAGATTGGATTATTGATGTTTTCCAACAACACCCCAGTATAATAATTTAGGCTAGTAGCTTCCCTTGCATGTTGTGTTTATATCTTCTATTTGTGTTTACCTCATTCATCATTCTTCTCTCTCCTCCTCCATATTACGTAACTTTTTCTCTCTCTCAATATTATCTACTTGAAAAATAATCTTCCAACGTTATTTTCTCCTTCAAAAATAATCTTCAGAACAATAACATAATATGAAAACGTGACAAAATAATAGTCAGTAATTTGTTTGAGTTATCCATATGTACACTCGCGGTGAGAAATTGTGTCCTCATCCCTTGGCACGATGAATTGCAAATAGTCGATCTTTGATGATTCTAACCACTGTGTGTTCAACTGTGTTGTCAGGAGACTCACAGTTGTTTGAATCTTCAAAGCTAGGCTGTTTACGATTCCTCTTGCCAGGGCTAGTGCTTGTGACTGTATTCTTTATTCACTGGTTACGTAACCCGGTTCCCCCACAGGTGTAGGAGTGATAACCGTATCTCTGGTAGAGTGTTTCTGCTTCAACAAATCAATCACAACATTTCATCACGGATTCTGACGGTTTTTTAATATTAATGTTCTTATTTGATTTAATAAAGAATATTCAATACACTTTTCAAGAAACCTCGCAGTACTTGTTCCAGATATACCAACATTGAACTTCCACCTTAATTTAAGACCCTGTGATATTTTATTGTCTATGAGACCTGGTGGCTTCTGATGTATCCGTGGTGTGACAGGCTACAGCGTTGGCGTACAGTTGCTTCCAGTCGTAGCGACCCCAGTCTCAGGTGTGTGTGACGAAATGTGGCAGCACTGGGTTTGTTTACTCGTGGTCAGAGTCAGTGAATGGACTCGACTAACCCTCGCTATAGTCTCCAAATGGACACTATATAAGTAAAATTGTCTATCTAAAAATGCATACGTTTCCTAGATCAATACAAATACAGCATATACTAGAATATATAACATATAAAACTCAATTTCCGTTGTTTGGCGCAAAAAAACGGTGTAGCGAGGTGCAGCTTGTGACAGGAAGGAAGGGAGAGGGTATGGGGAAACGGGGGATATGGGGATATGCGGGTTGGTTTTAAGTAGTGATGCTTCGAGACTTCTTATTCAGTGAAATAATCCACAAAACCACATATTTTAGCTAACATTTAATAAAATTGAATTGACCAAAATTTAATTGCTTTCCAATTAATGTTAGAAGGCTCATTGTTCATGTTTAATTAGGTCAGTCATAATGTCATTAGCGTAAGGATGTGGCGACCAAGGAAGCGAAATTGTGGTTGAAGTTAGAGTTAATGTGGGGAGAAAGATGGGTGAGAGACATGCTGCTATGCATGTAATACAACATAAAGAAATATTAACGAATTTTTAGGAAATTCAGTCAATAATCCCAATTTTCTATGTTTGTGACTTATATATATTTAATCGTAATAAATTAATATCACGTTTTTTTGCTAGCTAGGATCGGCGTGAGCGAGCCTCTATGAGCTTGTAAATACAGTGCTATATAGCCTTCAATATAGGGCTGGGCAGAATTAGGTTCTGGAACCGGTTCCAAAGGTTCCAGCAAGGCAGTCCTAGAACCGGTACCAATTTCGGGAACCGGTTCGACCTCTAATGATTACCTACGAATATAATCAAGTGTGTGAGTTGTGAAAACTTTGTTAGACCGAGGAAAGCATAATAGTAAATAATAATGACACGAGAATAGCCTTCATATGAGCTGCAGTCTTCTTCTTCTACTTCTTTCGGCTGTTCCCATTAGGGGTCGCCACAGCGGATCACCTGTCTCCACCTTGCTCTGTCTTCTACATCTTCTTCTGTTACCCCCACCATCCGGATGTCCTTCACAGCATCCATAAACCTTCTTTTCGGTCTTCCTCTCTTCCTCCTGCCTGGTGGATCCATTTCAAGCATCCTCCTTCCCACATACTCCCCATCTCTCCTCTGCACATGACCAAACCATCTCAGTCTTGCCTCTCTAGCTTTGTCCCCAAACCTTCGTACGTGCGCTGACCCTCTAATAAGCTCATATCTAATTTTGTCCAGCCTCGTCACTCCCAGTGAAATACGCAGCATCTTCAATTCAGCCACCTCCAACTCTGCCTCCTGTCTTTTTGTCATTGGTACTGTCACTATACCATACAACATGGATGGCTTCACCACCGTCTTGTAGACCTTCCCTTTCATTTTTGCTGAAACCCTTCTGTCACATATCACTCCTGTTACCTTTCTCCACCCACTCCACCCAGCCTGCACTCTCTTCTTCTTTACCTCTCTGCCACACTCTCCATTACTTTGTACCGTCGATCCCAAGTACTTGAATTCATTGACCTTTGCCACCTCTACACCCTGCAGCCTCACTGCTCCCCCACCCTCTCTCACATTTACAGCCAAATACTCAGTCTTACTCCTACTTACTTTCGTTCCCCTCCTCTCCAGTGCATATCTCCATCTCTCCAGTTCTACCTCAACTTCCTCCCGGCTCTCACTACATATCACAATGTCGTCCGCAAACATCATTGTCCATGGGGACTCCTATCTAACCTCATCAGTCAGTCTGTCCATCACCATTGCAAACAAGAAAAGGCTCAGAGTGGATCCTTGGTGTAAACCCACCTCCACCCTGAACCCCTCAGTCGTTCCTGCTGCACACCTCACTACAGTTTCACTATCGTCATACATGTCCTTGACCACCTTCACATACTTCTCTGCCACTCCTGACTTTCTCATACAATACCATAACTCCTCTCTTGGCACCCTGTCATAAGCCTTCTCCAAGTCTACAAACACACAGTGCAACTCCTTCTGTCCTTCTCTGTACTTCTCCATCGCCATTCTCAAGGCAAATATTGCATCTGTAGTCCTTCTTCCTGGCATAAAACCAAATTGCTCCTCACAAATCCTCACTTCTCTTTTCAGTCTAGCTTCCACCACACTTTCCCATATCTTCATTGCATGACTAAGCAACTTAATACCTCTATAGTTGCCACAGCTTTGCACATCCCCCTTGTTCTTGAAAATTGGGACCAGAACACTTTTTCTCCACTCCTCGGGCATCCTCTCGCCTAGAAGGATTTTGTCAAACAATCTGGTAAACAGCTCCACTGCCATCTCTCCTAAACTCCTCCATGCTTCCACTGGTATGCTATCTGGGCTGGCGGCCTGCGGCCGCTCTTCGGGCGATGGAATTTTCATACACGATCACAGAGTTCTAAATAAACAAAGAATACAATAATACAAACTCCACTACCATCACTACTACATCAACCACTACCACCTCCACTACTACATCAACTACTACCACTTCCACTACAACTACTACATCAACCACTACCACTACTAATACCACTACTACCATCACCACTACTACCACCACTACCACTACCACCACCACTACATCAACCACTACCACCTCCACTACTACCACCACCACATATTCCCGCACCCCCCAAACCCCCCACCCCAAGCCTTACCTTACCTAGTGTGTGTGTGTGTGTACGGTAGGGGTATGTGTATGTGTGTGTATGTGTGAGTGTGTGTGTGTGTACGGTGTGTGTGTGTATGTACTGTATGTGTGTGTGTACCCTAGTGTGTGTTGTTTACGATAGGGGGGATGGGGGGGGTGCGCGAGTAGGGGGACAGACTTGGGGGGGTTTAGAGGGGTGCGGGAATATGGGGCATGCTTGGGGGGTGTGGCGGTAGGGGACAGGCTTTTTACCCCTCCCAGCCTGTCCCCTATTCCAGCACCCCCCAACCCCCCCCACCCCAAGCCTGTCCCCTATTCTCGCATATATAGTCTATCTCTCACACACAGTCTCTCTCTCTCTCTCTATCTCTCCAATGTAACACAGGAATAGGACAGGTTCATCACTACATCAACCACTACCACCTCCACTACTACCACCACCACCTATTCCCGCACCCGCAAACCCCCCCACCCCAAGCCTGTCCCTTATTCCCGCATATATAGTCTATCTCTCTCACATACAGTCTCATCTTTCTCTCTCTCTCTCTCTCTCACAATCTATCTATCTACCTATCTCTCACACACAGTCTCTCTCTCTCTATCTCTCTCACAGTCTAGCTATCTATCTATCTCTACCTCTCACACACACTATATCTATTTTTCACTATTTCTCTCCCCCCCGCCCACACACACACTATCTCTCTCTCACACACAAATATAACCAAACCCAGTATTACCTCTCTCTCTCTCACACACACACCCTCTCTCTCTCTCTCTGAAATTAAAAATAGAGATAGAGAGAGAGAGAGAGAGAGCCTGTGAGGGAGAGAGAGCCTGTGAGGGAGAGAGAGAGAGAGAGCATGTGAGAGAGAGCATGTGTGTGTGTGTGAGAGAGAGAGAGAGAGAGAGAGAGAGAGAGAGAGAGTTTGTGCGTGTCACTAATCCAGGGGTTCGAATCCCCCTCAAAACATTAACATTTTTTGAAAAACATGAAAAACATTTTTTTATAGGTCCAAAACACTCCCCAAGTATTAGCGATCAAACCCATGTAAAAAAATTCACTTTAGGACGAAGGATCAGGGCGTGCATAGAGGACGCACACACACACACACACACACACACACACAGATACAGAATTTCGGCTTTATGTATATAGATGTTCATCAACTCTTCAAAATACTACTTCCACCTTCTTAATACACTCTCCTCACTTGTCAATATATTTCCATCTACATCCTTTATCATTTTAACATGCTGCACATCCCGTCCAGCTCTGTCTCTCTGCCTGGCCAATCGGTAAAGGTCTTTTTCCCTTCTCTACTATCCAACTTCTCGTACAGTTTCTCATATGCCCTGTCCTTTGCCTTGGCCACCTCCTTCTTTGCTGTGCTCCACATTTCCTTATACTCCTGCTTACTTTCTTCATCCATTTGTCTATCCCACTTCATTTTCGCCAGCTTCTTCTTACTTATGCTCTCTTGTACTTCCTCATTCCACCACCAAATTTCCTTGTCTTCTTTTCTCCGTCCTGATGTCACCCCATGTACAGCCGGCTCCACTGCCGCGAGGGCCCCTGCAGTGTTGTCAGCGTCCCCTCTCCCAGTCGTGAACCACACACTTCGGTCCGAGATACACATCTGAAGCACTCACTAGTGAAAGAGAGATGGATATGGTGGTTGGCAGGCTTGTATGATGAGCGAAACGAATAACAATGACAAAATAATGTGTATGTAAGGAATTTTGTGGTCATGCAGATGTAACATAGACACCAAGTGATTCCTGATGTATTAATTTCCTATATTTCATGGTGTAAAATGTTACATTGTACAGTATTGCTCGATAAATCAGTTGCTGATTTACTATTAAGATGATAAATGGAGGATATCATGATATGGAACATATTTCATGCACGTTTGGCCAGTTTATAGATGTCATGATAATATTGATATAATAGGTATCAGAGCCCTTTTCCTTGCGCCGGTATCAAACTCAGCAATCTGATATTTGTGAACAACATTCTCTAACTTAATGACTTCGTTAACACTTGTGAGAAATAATTACATAAGAACTGAGGATATGAGGATGACATCTATAAAGTGGCCAAACGTGCATGAAATATGTTTCCATATACAGCCGCCCTGCTGCTGGTTTAACATGTGATAAGATCAGAGTTGTGGGTGGAGAAGTTACACACACACACACACACACACCAGAATAGAGTTGCCTGTGGAAAACTTACACACACATAACACATACACCAGACTACAGTTGCTTGCGAGGAAGTTACACACACACAGACACAGACACACGAGCGTTCAAACTAATTTTCTATGTCCAGAATATCATATTTATCAACTGCATGGTATCCTTTTGTCAAATCAGATCAGATGACATGATAATTATGGAGATTGGATTATTGATGTTTTCCAACAACACCCCAGTATAATAATTTAGGCTAGTAGCTTCCCTTGCATGTTGTGTTTATATCTTCTATTTGTGTTTACCTCATTCATCATTCTTCTCTCTCCTCCTCCATATTACGTAACTTTTTCTCTCTCTCAATATTATCTACTTGAAAAATAATCTTCCAACGTTATTTTCTCCTTCAAAAATAATCTTCAGAACAATAACATAATATGAAAACGTGACAAAATAATAGTCAGTAATTTGTTTGAGTTATCCATATGTACACTCGCGGTGAGAAATTGTGTCCTCATCCCTTGGCACGATGAATTGCAAATAGTCGATCTTTGATGATTCTAACCACTGTGTGTTCAACTGTGTTGTCAGGAGACTCACAGTTGTTTGAATCTTCAAAGCTAGGCTGTTTACGATTCCTCTTGCCAGGGCTAGTGCTTGTGACTGTATTCTTTATTCACTGGTTACGTAACCCGGTTGCCCCACAGGTGTAGGAGTGACAACCGTATCTCTGGTAGAGTGTTTCTGCTTCAACAAATTGACAACCTAAAATCACACTATTAATAATTAGTTGCATCTCGTATCGTACTGTGTGGCTGCTGCTCACAACATTTCATCACGGATTCTGAGTCTTTTTTAATATTAATGTTCTTATTTGATTTAATAAAGAATATTCAATACACTTTTCAAGAAACCTCGCAGTACTTGTTCCAGATATACCAACATTGAACTTCCACCTTAATTTAAGACCCTGTGATATTTTATTGTCTGTGAGACCTGGTGGCTTCTGATGTATCCGTGGTGTGACAGGCTACAGCGTTGGCGTACAGTTGCTTCCAGTCGTAGCGACCCCAGTCTCAGGTGTGTGTGACGAAATGTGGCAGCACTGGGTTTGTTTACTCGTGGTCAGAGTCAGTGAATGGACTCGACTAACCCTCGCTATAGTCTCCAAATGGACACTATATAAGTAAAATTGTCTATCTAAAAATGCATACGTTTCCTACATCAATACAAATACAACACTGTTGAACCATGCAGTGAACCACTAGAGCCAGGCACTATATTTCTTAAGTCTCACTCGGTACCGGGAACCCGCTTGGCTTGGTTAGGTTAGGGTAGGTATGTATTCATATGGAAGTTTAATGAGCCAGGACAGATCATGAGACTATTTTTATGAACATCCTGTGGTAACTTTTATCGCTATATAGCTCATGCGCAATTAACCTTTATTTTGGCCCTCACTTTCTTCAGCTGGGCGAAACTTGTGTAAATTGAAGCCAGGCCGAGTTTGCACCATATCCAATTTGCACTATGTCCCTTGCTACGACTACGAGTATATACTCACTACTAGGCATATATATATATATATATATATATATATATATATATATATATATATATATATATATATATATATATATATATATATATATATATATATATATATATATATATATATATATATATGCTGGAGGTATCCCTTTGCTAAGGAAACCTTACAGGGGAGGCGTTCCCGGTGCCCCTCGCCCCAAGGCCATTGCACCATAGACAGTGGGTGATGGGTTCGCCACCAAGGATGAGAAACAGTAAGGATAGTTCAGTGAAATGTCATCAATTCCCGGGGTCACTAACTGAAGGGTTGCGTGTGATCGCCAGCAGTTTTAATATGGAAGTTGGGGAATGGAGTGTTGGCCGAGTTAGATCTATTTTGTAAAATCTTCCCCGCGATAATTACTGATACATCGTAC
This sequence comes from Petrolisthes manimaculis, assembly GCA_034508575.1. NCBI lineage: Eukaryota > Metazoa > Arthropoda > Malacostraca > Decapoda > Porcellanidae > Petrolisthes > Petrolisthes manimaculis. Next base: position 99,903 of record JAWZYT010002018.1, on the reverse strand, counting down.
GTCTGTACTTTAACCCCTGCAGACCGGGAGGGGTGGTCCCTGCCTCCACATTTCTACCCTGCCGCTAGCGTCAAAATTCCTCGATTTGCCCTATATTCACAACGCTCACACTCTTAACCTATATAGTGTACTGATTTCAAAATTGTTCCATCCTTACCTTCAACTCTTCCTCTTTCCAATGGTACCATCGGGAGGGCTGTACGATGAATAGTTGTGGAGATAGGGCGAGTTGAAGTGAACCATGTTTGCGCACGAGACAGCGGTGTGTCTGTGTGTACGCGTGAGTGCGGTGTGACTGCGGCATGGGTGTTCAGTTTCCCGCCTAAGTCCCTTGTCAACTCACTCGTATTACTACTACTATGTATCGTATGTCATGATTTCAACACTAAAAATAGTATGAACACTTGTAGGAATATATCATCGTTTAACTGTCACTTAGAAAATGATAAACAAACCGACTTGTACCGTAGGAAACACGTATATTTACTATCAATTGTGCCTGTATGGGTGTGTTTTGTAGTGTTATTTTCTTATTACTACCCCATTATGTATCGTGTGTCATGATCTATACACTAAATAATAATTTGTAACCTTGTAGGAATATCATGGTGTCACTCACATACATATATTCACTACGGTATTGTCTTACGAACGCTAGAGCACAAATTCGGACAAGGGCAATTACTTAAAAATCGCCCAGCCATCGTGGGGTCCCAGAATCGACTGAGTGGTTAGCGGATCGATATTGTGAGTGTATTTTCTCGCCCAACGACAAGAAAAACTAGCCCTACAGGGCGCGAAATAGCGCTAAATCGCTGTGACGGTAGGTGCTGTTGCCCGGTTCCTTACGTAAGACGGTCTATCACATCAACCGGTCTTTAGGGGTTAAGATGTTATTATTCAGTAATTATATTAACATCATAGATAAGAATTGGTGTGCAACATACAGTAAAACAGCAATTACAAGCATAAAATAGTACAGGGGTTGGCAGAACTAATAACATTTATATTAGTTCATACCTGCACCTTTGGCTTAAAACAAAAAAACACTGTTTCTGAAAGAACAATGCCCTATGTTAAAAAAAATGAGAGCAATCAGAACAGTTTTTCACCTCTAATTATACATTTTTATGAGACCGAAATCATGCGGGAAAGAGATCACCGATTGAGGACTTCCCCAACTTTGTTGTTAACAATTATTTTATCTGGTGAAAAGTGGCAGTTTTTCTTGGTTCGTGACGTCGGGAATTCAGCCATGACGTCACGCGCTCCTTATTCTCGGTTTTAATATATGATTTATACATCACACGTGTGTGGTGTTCTCTAAAAGAGTTTATTGATAGATATGGATATAGTTTCAGTGCTGCAACACCCCGTCTCAGAGTGACCACACCTACTTTGCCTTCATATATTGACAAAACGAATACGATTATAATGAAACTGACACTTGAAAGGGATAAGGTAAGAATACTACTAAATGTCTGACACACCTAAAAATCTTTAATAATTGATTAACATGAGTCATACACCTACAGCAGGAATTAATTCGGTTCAACCTCGTTACAAGCTGCACTGGCGATAAATGAAGAAGAAGAATAATTTTAGGGATTTATGCCTATCGACTCGTGTTGGTCATTAAGGCAGTCAGTCTTGTTACATCAACATATCTTCCCCCAGCCTACAAGGTTGCTATCCTTGATTTTACAGCCGGGTACCTACTTACTGTTAGGTGAACAGGGACATAGGGGCTTGGGAAAATTGTCCAACAATTCCACTGACACGGGAATCGAACCCGGAATCTCTCGCGTGCTAGGCGAGTGTGCTAACCATTACACCATCAGCACCCCTGGCGATAAATGTGTGTACGAGTAATATTTATACCCCATGCTACTACGTCACGAATAGCTTAACCAATCAAATCACAGATATGACATGACGTCACACTCAATCAGCCAATGAGCGCTGAACCCAAATAAAAGCTGCGTAAAACGTGTCGTACTGAAGCTCATATGAAGAACCCAGCCACTGGGGGCACAAACCCAGACACTGGGGGCACATGCCAGTGCAACTCAGTGCCGGTCCCATGCCCGGAAAAATGGGGAGGGTTGCGTCATGGAAGGACATCCGGCGTAAAAACCCCTTTGCCAAACCAAATATGCGGAGCACCTATAAGAGTAGTATACCGGATCGGTCGAGGCCCGGGTCAACAACGACCGCCACCGGTGCTGTAGTTCAACAGGGCACCGCGGAAAGTATGCGACTGTTGGACAAAAGAAGGAGAGGAGGAAAGGAGGGAGACAGTTTCGGAGGAGGCGTAAGAGAAGGGAGGGTAGGAGAGTGGAGGTGAGGATGGGATCCTTGAATGTTGGCTCAATGACAGGTAAAGGGAGAGAGCTGGCAGATATGATGGAGAGAAGAAAGCTGGACGTACTGTGTGTGCAGGAAACAAAATGGCGGGGAAGTAAGGCAAGATTGATTGGCGGAGGATTCAAGTTATTCTACCATGGCTTGGATGGGAGGAGAAACGGTGTCGGGATAGTCATAAAGGAAAAGTATATTGATAGCATATTGGAGGTAAGGAGGGTGTCTGACAGAGTAATAAGTGTAAAGAGGGAAATTGAGGGGGTCCTGATGAATGTTATCAGTGCATATATATGCCCACCAAGTAGGGTGTGAGATGGAGGACAAGGAAGAGTTTTGGAGTGAAGTGGAGGAAGTGTATCGGAGCGTACCTAGGGAGGAAAGGGTGGTTATTGGAGCGGATTTAAATGGCCATGTTGGAGAAGGGAATGGTGGTGAGGAGGAGGTGATGGGAAAGTACGGTGTGGGAGAGAGAAACGCTGAAGGACAGATGGTTGTTGATTTTTCTAAGCGGACGGAGATGGCTGTAGTTAACACCTATTTCAAGAAGAAAGAGGGGCACAGGATTACATACAAGAGTGGAGGGAGGAGTACACAGGTTGACTATATCCTGTGTAGGAGAGGCAACTTGAAGGAGTTTGGCGATTGTAAAGTAGTGCCCGGGGAGAGTGTAGCAAAACAGCATAGGGTGCTGATTGGCAGTAAGGGCTGAACCGAGGATTAGGTGGTGGAAACTAAATGAGGATGAGTACAGCAGAAAATTTAGGGAAGAGGTGAGCCAGGTTTTGGGTGATAAGATAGAGGAGGACAGATGGGAAACTATCTCTGAAGTTGTGATGCAGAAAGCAAAGAAGGTACTTGGGGTGACATCAGGACGGAGAAAAGAAAACAAGGAAACTTGGTGGAATGAGGAAGTACAAGAGAGCATAAGTAAGAAGAAGCGGGCGAAAATGAAGTTAGAGAATGTTGTTCACAAATATCAGATTGCTGAGTTTGATACCGGCGCAAGGAAAAGGGCTCTGATACCTATTATATCAATATTATCATGACATCTATACACTGGCCAAACGTGCATGAAATATGTTCCATATCATGATATCCTCCATTTATCATCTTAATAGTAAATCAGCAACTGATTTATCGAGCAATACTGTACAATGTAACATTTTACACCATGAAATATAGGAAATTAATACATCAGGAATCACTTGGTGTCTATGTTACATCTGCATGACCACAAAATTCCTTACATACACATTATTTTTTCATTGTTATTCGTTTCGCTCATCATACAAGCCTGCCAACCACCATATCCATCTCTCTTTCACTAGTGAGTGCTTCAGATGTGTATCTCGGACCGAAGTGTGTGGTTCACGACTGGGAGAGGGGACGCTGACAACACTGCAGGGGCCCTCGCGGCAGTGGAGCCGGCTGTACATGGGGTGACATCAGGACGGAGAAAAGAAGACAAGGAAACTTGGTGGTGGAATGAGGAAGTACAAGAGAGCATAAGTAAGAAGAAGCGGGCGAAAATGAAGTGGGATAGACAAATGGATGAAGAAAGTAAGCAGGAGTATAAGGAAATGTGGAGCACAGCAAAGAAGGAGGTGGCCAAGGCAAAGGACAGGGCATATGAGAAACTGTACGAGAAGTTGGATAGTAGAGAAGGGGAAAAAGACTTTTACCGATTGGCCAGGCAGAGAGACAGAGCTGGACGGGATGTGCAGCATGTTAAAATGATAAAGGATGTAGATGGAAATATATTGACAAGTGAGGAGAGTGTATTAAGAAGGTGGAAGGAGTATTTTAAAGAGTTGATGAACATAGAAAATGTAAGGGAGAGAAGGTTGGAAGAGTTGGAAGAATGGAATGAGGAAGTGCAGGAAATCAGCAGGGAGGAAGTGAGGAAGGCCATGAAGAAGATGAAGGCTGGTAAGGCAGTGGGTCCAGATAGCATACCAGTGGAAGCATGGAGGAGTTTAGGAGAGATGGCAGTGGAGCTGTTTACCAGATTGTTTGACAAAATCCTTCTAGGCGAGAGGATGCCCGAGGAGTGGAGAAAAAGTGTTCTGGTCCCAATTTTATAGAACAAGGGGGATGTGCAAAGCTGTGGCAACTATAGAGGTATTAAGTTGCTTAGTCATGCAATGAAGATATGGGAAAGTGTGGTGGAAGCTAGACTGAAAAGAGAAGTGAGGATTTGTGAGGAGCAATTTGGTTTTATGCCAGGAAGAAGGACTACAGATGCAATATTTGACTTGAGAATGGCGATGGAGAAGTACAGAGAAGGACAGAAGGAGTTGCACTGTGTGTTTGTAGACTTGGAGAAGGCTTATGACAGGGTGCCAAGAGAGGAGTTATGGTATTGTATGAGAAAGTCAGGAGTGGCAGAGAAGTATGTGAAGGTGGTCAAGGACATGTATGACGATAGTGAAACTGTAGTGAGGTGTGCAGCAGGAACGACTGAGGGGTTCAGGGTGGAGGTGGGTTTACACCAAGGATCCACTCTGAGCCTTTTCTTGTTTGCAATGGTGATGGACAGACTGACTGATGAGGTTAGATAGGAGTCCCCATGGACAATGATGTTTGCGGACGACATTGTGATATGTAGTGAGAGCCGGGAGGAAGTTGAGGTAGAACTGGAGAGATGGAGATATGCACTGGAGAGGAGGGGAATGAAAGTAAGTAGGAGTAAGACTGAATATTTGGCTGTAAATGTGAGAGAGGGTGGGGGAGCAGTGAGGCTGCAGGGTGTAGAGGTGGCAAAGGTCAATGAATTCAAGTACTTGGGATCGACGGTACAAAGTAATGGAGAGTGTGGCAGAGAGGTAAAGAAGAAGAGAGTGCAGGCTGGGTGGAGTGGGTGGAGAAAGGTAACAGGAGTGATATGTGACAGAAGGGTTTCAGCAAAAATGAAAGGGAAGGTCTACACGACGGTGGTGAGGCCAGCCATGTTGTATGGTATAGTGACAGTACCAATGACAAAAAGACAGGAGGCAGAGTTGGAGGTGGCTGAATTGAAGATGCTGCGTTTTTCACTGGGAGTGACGAGGCTGGACAAAATTAGATATGAGCTTATTAGAGGGTCAGCGCACGTACGAAGGTTTGGGGACAAAGCTAGAGAGGCAAGACTGAGATGGTTTGGTCATGTGCAGAGGAGAGATGGGGAGTATGTGGGAAGGAGGATGCTTGAAATGGATCCACCAGGCAGGAGGAAGAGAGGAAGACCGAAAAGAAGGTTTATGGATGCTGTGAAGGACATCCGGATGGTGGGGGTAACAGAAGAAGATGTAGAAGACAGAGCAAGGTGGAGACAGGTGATCCGCTGTGGCGACCCCTAATGGGAACAGCCGAAAGAAGTAGAAGAAGAAGACTGCAGCTCATATGAAGGTTATTCTCGTGTCATTATTATTTACTATTATACTTTCCTCGGTCACTTGATTATATTCGTAGGTAATCATTAGAGGTCGAACCGGTTCCCGAAATTGGTACCGGTTCTAGGACTGCCTTGCTGGAACCTTTGGAACCGGTTCCAGAACCTAATTCTGCCCAGCCCTATATTGAAGGCTATATAGCACTGTATTTACAAGCTCATAGAGGCTCGCTCACGCCGATCCTAGCTAGCAAAAAAACGTTATAATAATTTATTACGATTAAATATATATAAGTCACAAACATAGAAAATTGGGATTATTGACTGAATTTCCTAAAGATTCGTTAATGTTTCTTTATGTTGTATTACATGCATAGCAGCATGTCTCTCACCCATCTTTCTCCCCACATTAACTCTAACTTCAACCACAATTTCGCTTCCTTGGTCGCCACATCCTTACGCTAATGACATTATGACTGACCTAATTAAACATGAACAATGAGCCTTCTCATTGAGTTTAGTTGAGTTTAATATGTTATATATTCTAGTATATGTTGTATTTGTATTGATGTAGGAAACGTATGCATTTTTAAATAGACAATTTTACTTATATAGTGTCCATTTGGAGACTATAGCGAGGGTTAGTCGAGTCCATTCACTGACTCTGACCACGAGTAAACAAACCCAGTGCTGCCACATTTCGTCACACACACCTGAGACTGGGGTCGCTACGACTGGAAGCAACTGTACAGTCGCGAGCTGATGGGATGGAGACACGAGCTCACTCATCATGGGGTCATTTCTACCTGACGAGTTATATATGGAGGGGGAATTGAGGGAGAGAGGAAGAGATGGGGGCAGGTTGTGGAGGGGCTGGTGGAGTGTTGCCACTTCTGACTGATATAGAATTGTGGGAAGTAGGGAGTATGGAAACAGCCGTCTAGTTGCAGTGGTGTATGTATTGGCGAGTTGACAGTGAGTGAACATCAGTGGGGCTGGACAGCCGGCAGGTAGTCAAACAATAAGAGAAAGAGGTCCAAATTCCAGAAGAAAGAATTAAGAATAGAGTGACAGACACTAGGTGTTAACATTAACTGAGCTGCCAGTCGACTGAGACAAACATGGCGTCCTCAGTATTGTAGCAGAGTTAATGAACCTACCAAAACATTATTGGAACCACAACTCATGACCATCAAGTAATTTAACACATGACATATTATAATTATATACAATTACACAATATGAAATTACACTTATTTTATATACAATCCTTGTTTCATTACACACTAATAAATTATGCCAATACATTATTCATTTACATGTCTCACTACAATAATAAATTATGCCAATACATTAATCATTTACATACACATATTTCACCACAATAATAAATTATGCCAATACATTAATAATTTACATACACATATTTCACTACAATACTCCCCCATCAAGAACGGAGTTCACCTAATAATATAAATAATCAGGTTGTCTCCTGAAACGCATCGTCCTCCCTGAACAAGTTGTCTTAGCATGGTCAAGCACAGAATCATTGGAAAAGGAAGGAGCAGCATCAATGGTAGTGGGTGCAATTGATAAATTAGTGTCCAAGTTAGGTTTTGAGCTGTTTATGTCAGAAGTCAAAGGAGAGTCAGTCACAAAATTACTATCGGATGAAAAATCCTGCTTGGGGATTGAAATATATGCCGGTTTAAGTCGGTCAATAGAGACTGACGTTTCACCCTGAGGTAATTTGAGAATGAAATATTTAGCTTCTCGGCGCACAATCTCATAGGGTCCTGAATAAGGTGCTTCTAAACTCTTCCTAACCCTGTCAACACGTACCCAGACTTGCGAACAAGAGAGGAGATCATCGGGCACATAAGGCTTAGATCCTGAATGACAAACACCTGTTGCATGGTCATAAAATCCTATAGTTTGCATCTCCTTGACAAGCTGTTCTATGGTAGCTTTGCTAGTTATGACTGGATGTTCCTTAGTGATAACCATAGATGGGCAAAGCATGTGAGCACCTGTGACAGCTGTAAATGGAGAATAAGTAGTTGCATTTGGAGTCAAACGATACCCAAGCAAAACCATTGGCAATGCGGAAAACCAATTTTCCTGTCTTGCACGAATAGCCGATTTCAGAGAGCGGTGATGCCGCTCAATGATGCCATTAGCCTGAGGATGGTAACTAGTAGTCCGCAAATGATGAAATCCAATAATAGAAGAAAGTTCTGAAAATAGTTCACTTTCGAACTGTGCTCCTCTGTCTGTGACTACATTTAATGGAACTCCAAAACGTGAAACCCAACCAGACACAAAAGCAATGGCGACAGAGCTCGCAGTCGTGTCAACTAAAGGTATAGCTTCGGTCCATCTTGTCGCTCTGTCAATACAGGTTAATAGGTACTTGAAAGGAAGAGGGTATGGATAGTCTGGAAGAGAAGCAGAGGGTAATGGTCCTACAATGTCTATATAAACAGTTGGACACAGGAATTCGAGGAATAGCCCAAGTGAAAGATGGTTAATTTTTCCCAATATCAAGTTCCTTAGTGCCAAATAGGAGACACCAGGGGCAGAAGTCAGTATTGAGGATGGTAATAAAAAGCAACTACCTGATAATAGACACTGGTTACTCAAATGGGACAAGTATATTTCACCTGGGCTGTAGCACAATTCCTGTGTCCAACTGTACAGTCTGAAATCGGTCAGTAGGGGCTGAAATCGGAGAAGTAGGTGATACTGTGTGTCTGTGTGTTTTGGCTTGCTGACAATTAAGACTATTTTTCACAAACTCCTTTACATCTCTGTCAATACCAGGCCAGAAATAACGTTCTTTAGTCAGCTTTGCAGTAGATTTAACCCCTGGATGTGAGAGACCATGTAATGAATGAATGATCTTTTCCCTGAGACTGAAAGGAACAAAGGGTCTCGGAGAACAAGTAGATTTATCACACCACAGGGTAAGATTAGAAGGTAATTCATAACTATACAACCTATCCTTGTAAGTGTTCAACTCCTCGTCATCTGTCTGAGAACGAGCAATGCCACACAAATCAAAAACATCAACTGTGACAGCACAAGTAGGCCTAGATAGACAATCTGCAACCACGTTGTTGTCACCACGAATATAATTTACTGATGTTATATACTCTGATATGAAGGAAAGTTGTCTTTGTTGTCTGTCAGATTTAGCAATAGATTTGGAATTAAAAGCTGAAACCAAAGGTTTATGATCCATGAACAGAGTGGTTGAGTGTCCATCAATGAGTACTTTAAAGTGCAAAACTGCTAAATAGGCTGCCAAAAGTTCCCTGTCATAGGTCGAGTACGTACGCTGTGTGTCAGAGAGCTTCTTGGAATAGAATCCTAATGGTGTTGGTTTGCCATCTATGATCTGATAGAGAGCAGCACCAACTGCTAGGCTAGAAGCGTCAGTTACCAGTTGATACACAGTTGCAGTCTGAGAAGGGTAGGCAAGAGTGGGACAGTCGGTCAAGGCTTGCTTCAAATTGTCGAAGGAGTCCTTGGTAACATCTGTCCATGCGAGAGATTTGGAAGAAGGGTTATGCCGAAGTAGTTCCGTCAGTGGATAAGCAATTGTAGCAAAATCTGGAATCATAGGTCTGAAAAAGTTAAGCATGCCCATGTAACGGCGTAAGTCAGTAGAAGTCTTAGGTACAGGGAATTCTGAAATTGCTATGATACGCTCTTGGGGTGGCTTGATCCCCTGTGAACTGATGTTATAGCCAAGAAATGTGAGTGAAGGCTTGAAAAATTCACACTTACTTAGGAAAATTCTCAGGTTATGATTTGCTAAGGTAGAAAGAACATTTTTGACATCAACAACATGTTTTTCCAAATTCTCACTGGCTACCAAAATATCATCTATGTAAGTGAAGGCATTATTTACATTAACAAGTAACGTATCAATAAAGCGTTGAAATGTGGAGCCTGCATTTTTAAGACCAAAAGGCATATACAAAAATTCAAATAGTCCAAACGGCGTGCACACTGCAGTCTTAGGAATATCATCTATTGCTACAGGAACTTGCAAATATGCACGTTGTAGGTCTATCTTGGAAAATACAAACTTATCCTTAAGTGACATGGTGAGACAACGCAAATGAGGTATAGGATATTTATCATTCACTGTTACATTGTTAAGTCCTCTATAATCTCCGCAAGGTCTCCATGTGCCTGGCTCTTTCTTAGGAACGAGGTGAAGTGGAGACGCCCACGGAGAGTTAGAACGCCGTATAATCCCGGTATTCAATAAAAACTGAAACTCCTCTTTAGCAGCCTTGAGCTTCTCACCAGTCAATGGTCTCGCTTTGAAATACACAGGTGGCGAGTCCCCCGTATCTATGTGATGATGTATAGTTTCATCTGGGTGGTTAGTATATGACAGCTGCAAAGGTGATGTGAGTACTGGGAACTGAGAAAGTATAGAAACTGCTTGAGGATCGACCCCCTCATAGTTTACAGTATATGAAAATAAAGGAGACTCAGATGTCTCTAGAGGAATTTGATGTTGAGTAGAAGAATCCACTAATACTTTATTCTTACAGTCTACTATCAATGTCTTTGCTGCAAGAAAATCAGTGCCCAAAATGGGATGAACAACGTCAGCAATGACGAAAGACCAAGGGAATGAACGTCTAATGCATCGTATTCCAAGGTCCACGTCAACCTCACCATAACATCTAATGGGTGTACCTGAAGCGTTAGTAAGGGTAACTGCAGTTGGTCTTAGAAAAGGTGTAAAATCTGATTCAAAAGGAAGAAGTGATAGTGATGATCCTGTATCTATCAGACATTGGTATGTCTTGCAACCAACTGTGGCAATTAATTTAAGCGGCAATCCGACGGTTGCAAGTGACACCACTTCAGATTGCCCTTCTTGTTTCCCGACTGATTAGTTACAAATGTAGGGGAAGAAGAACGAGAATTAGGGCGAGAATCAGGCAAAATGTTAGATGAAGTAGAAGAAAGTATACACCATCTCTTACATGATTTAGCTTTATCACCATAATATAAATAATACCTGCATACCCTAGGGCGCTGACTTTCATGAAATGCTCGCACCCCCACTGGTATGCTGGATCTGGAATATGAATTATCATAACTACATGCTTTGGAATTTGAGCCTCTATGAAAATCATCTTTGTTACGGTTCACAGACCTTGATCCTGGTGTTGCTTGAGTATGGTTTTGGTATAGTGTGGTGCAGCAGGAGTGGAAGGGAGAGAGGAAGATGTGTGCTCGCTGGAGTCCCGAAGCTAAGTGGGAGAGTGGTGGCTCTGGCGTGATGGGCTAAGCTTGGGTAAGACTCGCAAACAAGCCAACAGGTGAAGGCGAGGATGCGTGAGACATAGAGAATGGGAAATTATAGTGCTTGGATCACTACAGTACCACCCCCTCCCCCAAGAAACAAGAGGAGAGGTGGAGGTATGGTACAGTTGCCAAAAAAGGTATTGCAACAACTCTTGATAGAGCTTTAACCATAGTAATATCCACAACGATTTGTTAGGACTATAAGCATGTATAACAGAAGGAAATATACATACCCTTCTGTAATACATACTTATAATCCCTACAAAAAACTATGGACATTAATATATTTAATGTTTTATCAATAATTGTCGCAGTACCTTTTTTGGCAACTGTACATAATATACATAATAAAAATAATAACACATGAATGAAAAAAAAAAATGTTACATAGAAAATAAATACATACCGTACATGGAAATAAAATAATGTAAGTGTTGCACACATATGTACAGGTAATGTGTGTAGTGTCACAGGTATGAGTAAGTGTGTGTGTGTGTGTGTGTGTTGATATTCTGTGTGTGTGTGTGTAGCTTGATGTAGAGTGAGTGCATGCATGTCTGTGTTGGATATAGTGTAGTGGCAATATATTTGGCCGGGCGCCGTATGGTCTGTCCTGCTGAGAATGGGATGAGGAGACATGGAGGTGAGAGGCACAGATAGGGAAGGGAGTTCAGATCCGGGCTGGGTAGGGTTAAGAGTGGGTGGTTGGTTGGGTGAGGGAGGTGGAGTATGAGGAAGTGTAGACTGAGTGGATGGGGAAGAGGTATGGGTGGGTAGGGATGGCAGTGATGGTGAGTAGTGGTGGTGGATGGATGGTTTAAGTGAGGCAGGGTGAGATATGGTGTGGTGAGTGAAAGGTATGTGGATAGGGTAGGATGGTGGATGGAGCTGGTGGCTGAGGTATAAGAGGAGGTATGGTTTGAGAGAGTGAGGTGTGGTGTGATGAGGAAGGCGGAAGGGAGTGGTGTGTGTTAGTGACTGGTTGTGTGAGGTGTGTAGGAGGTGTTGTGTGAGGTGTGTGTAGTGTAGAAGGAGTGTGTGGTGGGTGGTGCGTGAACAGTGAGGGGTGTAACGGTGCATGAAAATGAATGTCTAACTGTCCACCTTCTCTTGCACCCATTGATAGAATGAAGGAACCGATGTTCCTTCTCATATATATACTTGTATCCACAAAGAAAGGGTGCATAATTATGTCCTAAGGGCAAAAACACCACCCACCTTGACCTGATGCTAAGCATAGGCCTACACCTGACTTAGCATCTGTCAGTTCAGGTTGTCCACTCATACATACATTGAGGCATACACCTTGATCCCTGCACAGTCATACATACATTGAGGCATACACCTCAATCCCTGCAGTCATACATACATTGAGGTATACACCTTGATCCCTGCATAGTCATACATACATTGAGGCATACACATTGATCCCTGCACACTCATACATACATTGAGGCATACACCTTGATCCCTGCACAGTCATACATACATTGAGGCATACACATTGATCCCTGCACAGTCATACATACATTGAGGCATACACCTCAATCCCTGCAGTCATACATACATTGAGGTATACACCTTGATCCCTGCATAGTCATACATACATTGAGGCATACACCTCAATCCCTGCAGTCATACATACATTGAGGCATACACCTCGATCCCTGCACAATCATACATACATTGAGGCATACACCTCAATCCCTGCATATACATTCCCACCTTCTCTTTGTTATCAGTCATATAAAGCTCTACTAACAAGAGTCAAATCATGTTACACAATCTTAATGCGATATTTTAATGAAATATATTTTGCATGCATACTTTATAATTATAGTACTGTATTGTAATAGTCTCCATGGATGAATTGTGTTCTATTTGACTTCAGGCCATATGAAACCATGACATTTTCCAACTTTTAACTTTTTTCCTGTGTTAATTTATCACAATTATTTCCCATTATTTGGGTTATTTTCTAATTTTCAATATATTCATATATCACAATTTTTCCTATCAGTATTTGGTTATTTTCTAACTTTCAATATATACATTTATCAGCCTCGTATGCTAAGTACAGTTTATTTGGGAACACAGAGTAATACGTATTGGGTGAGTATAGTGGTGAACCAAGCTCCTGATAATGCAGCCATCCCCTTGCCTTGTATACTACAACGTCTGTGTACTGGTGTGAAATGCGTGGTCGAGCACGTGTGAGTGTGCTGGTAGCTGGTAGCAAGAGCATAAAGGTAACTGGTTGGAAATTCATGCTTGCCTGATGGGCTAAGGTAGGGTGAAGCTCCCACGCTAGCCAGACAAGGGAAGGTTAGAATGTGTGTGTAGCGTGTACGAGAGTGAGTACGATGGCCTGCTTGGTTCACTACAGTTCCCCCTTCCCCAAAAAAATTGAAAGGAGTGAGGGATATTACCCTCACTCAATAAAATAAATACAATATATGTATACCTATAGGTGAGGAGTGACCTCAATAAGGATAAATTATAGAAAAATATATATATACATACTGTACAATTTTGGAACCTGATACGAACCCTTATGAAGTTATTTAGGTGAGGCAGAGGCTTGGGCCGGGCCTACCCTCACACACTTGACAGGAGCACCAGAATGCAGATGACCTGCATAGTACTCCAGCTGCAGGAGAATACCGATGAATTGTAGAAGAAAGTATCCCAACCCTCGCCTCAATGCTTTCCTCCAAAGCATGCTTTTCCTCAGGGAAGCTCCTGAAGCCTTTGTCTCAATAGACTAACCCCCAAGGCAGTGGGACAGGGATTGGTAGTGTGCCAGGGCGTGTCCACACATCGGTGGGCCATAACACACTACCTCTGGGACTCCCTGCTGCTCCGAGATCCTCTGACATTTAGCCTGGGGCCGTGAGACACCCAGTTACCGTGTGTGGCCGCGGGGAGGCATGTCAGAAGTCTTGACAATGGAGAGGCTATATACTGGCAAGGAAGACTTACACATTCAGCTTCCTTTTCGCACAAGGCTAGCCAGCGGCGGTAGCTGAAAGCGAGAAGGCATGCAAGCAAGCACTAAACTCCTTAGCTAGCGCACTAGACGCTTCACATTGTCCTGTGGACACACACACATACATAATAACTGGGGAAACACACAAAATTAATGAGCCAGGCTTATGTTGGACAGTGTTGCACAAAAGTTGACGTGTGTGGTGTAGATTGTTGTATGGTTGAAAAAAGCAAGTGTGTGTATCAATAGTAGGTGCAAGATGTGTTAGACTGGTGGTAGAGTACTGTAGGTGCATGTCTGTGTTGGCAAGCATGGAAATATATTTATGGGGGCATTTAGTGGTGCGCCCTGAGCGTGTCGTGAACCCCTCAGGTACAGTTGCCCACACATGAATCTGGTACACCTTGCTTCTTATTAGATACCTACAACAGGAAGAAAAGTGAGCAAAAGTTATAGTTTGTTGACAAGCAGACAGTACTAATGTTTTACTGTCTGCCAATCAACTATCTACATTTTTTTTTTCACTTTCTTTTCTTTTGTAGCCACCTCACAAGTGACGAGCCATACCAGCTTCATGTGTGGGCAACTGTACCATGTCTGGCTCGTCGTCCCGTAGCAATTGTTGTGGTCGGGGGGGGGGGGGAGGGGGGGGGACTGGACGTACCGGTGTCAGTGGTCGGCATTGGGGGCTGACAGGACGAGGAGGGGTGGTGGGTATAACATGAATGATAGGAGGTCGGTCCCGAGGGAGATCAAGAGGGATTAAACAAACATATCGAGTCATTTGTTGGTAATTAGGTTAGGTGAGGCAGGTTTGGGTATGGGGTTAGGTGAGGCAGGTTCGGGTATGGGGTGAGGCAAGTTCGGGTATGGGGTGAGGCAGGTTCAAGTATGGGGTTAGGTGAGGCAGGTTCAGGTATGGGGTTAGGTGAGGTGAGGCAGGTTCGGGTATGGGGTTAGGAAGAGGAGAGGGTGGGGATGTGGTTGAGGCAGGTTCGGGTAAGGGAGGGGGAGTAGGTAAGGATGGGGATGTAGGTGGGGAAGGATGGGTAACAGGTACAGTTGGACACAGGAATGGGTGGTACAGCCCAGGTGAAATATACTTGTCCCATTTGAGTAACCAGTGTCTATTATCAGGTAGTTGCTTTTTATTACCATCCTTAATACTGACTTCTGCCCCTGGTGTCTCCTATTTGGCACTAAGGAACACACACACACACACCATCCTCAATACTGACTTCTGCCCCTGGTGTCTCCTATTTGGCACTAAGAAACTTGATATTGGGAGAAATTGACCATCTTTCACTTGGGCTGTACCATCCATTCATGTGTCCAACTGTATGTAATGGTCAGATGAGGGGGGAGGGGGGGTTTAAAGAAGTAAATGGGGTTATAAGTGGAGGCGAATGGTTAGAAAAGGGATGAGTATGAGGTGAGGCCAACGGTGAGGACTCTGACAAAGTAGGGAGATGGTAGGCAGTTATGAGAGTTACCACCTTTGTCACCCCATATGGACTATGGCAGTACTGTATAAAGTTCTTCCCTTTGGGCTTCATAGTGCCCCTAGAACATTCCAGAGAGCCATGAACAGGGTGACTACAAGACTGACTGGGATCTATGCCTATCTGGACAATTTGATTGTGACAGGAAAATCCTGGGAGAACCACGTTGAAAGACTTTGCGTCCTCTTCACCCGCCTGGCATCGTACCACTTCAAAGCTAACTTTGCTAAGAGTGAGTTTGGCCATGCTAAACTTGTATACGTTGGCCATGTGGTGAGCCAGAGGAAGGTATTTCCAGTTGGTACTATGGTTGATGCCATACTTCAACTAACAGCTCCAAGGGACAGGAGAGCTCTCTGTAGATTCCTTGGCAGGGAAGGTTTCTATAGGCGATTTTGTAAAATATTTGCTCAAATTTTTTCCCCATTAATAGACTTAGTAAGTCCAAAGAAGTTTCTGTGGACCAGAGAGTGCCAAAAATCTTTTGAGAATATAAAGCAATTACTAATTTCCAGTCCAGTATTAATGGTGCCAGAATTCAATAAGCCATTAGTAATTCAAGGTGCAGTATTGATACAGTATGATTCAGATGGTATATTGAACCCTATTTGTATTTAAAGTGAAGATAAAGCCACATCAAAGACGATATGCAACATTTGTAAAAGCAGATCAAGCTCTTTTGTTGGCATTAGAGAAGTTTCAGGTGGATAAATGAAATAAGAATGAGTTTTCTGCATTTATTAATATATCGAGTAATTAAATATCATAATATATATCAGTACTGCTTCTAAAAATATATAAAACACTGCATATAAAGTTTGCAAATTTGTTCTAAAGCTACAATAATTCATGAAGAATTACTGTATACAGTATAGCCAATAAATTTCTTATATACATAATATAAAAATACATAGTAAAAGAATCTCAGTATAGCCAGTTAAAATTAAATTCTTTCTAACAGTTTATTACTTTCATTAACAAAATGCAAATTCATTTCATGATTGATGATATTCTTCAAATATGGTACTGAAATCACATCATCTTTTTTACATTACCTGATGTTTACTTTTCTCTTTATGTATATACTGTACTCTCTAAATTGTTCATAACCTAATTTATCTACTTGATATTGCAGTAGGTTATACAGTACAGTACTGTAGTTTGAACATGACTCAAAACCCAACCAGATCAAACTATAATTTAACTGTACTTTGATGCTCAGGGACACTTGTATTCAACCATGGCTTCTGTATAATTTTTAAAAATTGTCCATCATCGGGAAAGGATCTCCTTAACAATATAAGAATGTTGTCTGTTCATACCACATTTCTGGAGTGCCTGTAGTACAGCTGGAACTGGGTCACCAGCTGCCTGCTCCTGGTGCTTCTCCAAGATCTGTCAAATTCAAGAATGTCAAATAACTGAAGTCACCATCATCATCATCATCATCATTATTTTCGTTTAACATCCGCATTTTCCCATTTCTTCCCATTTTTCACCATTAAAGCCCTGTTCAAGCAAACACACAGTGCCTAGCTGATTTTGTCCCAAGACAAATGTCTGCAAACTTTATTGTAAAGTTGTCCACAAGGCAGTAACTGCTGGCCAGTTAAAGTGTGGCTGGAACAGAGTGCAGGGGTTAGTTGAAGGTGTGCTAGTATGCTGTAGTGGGATGACAACATGGTGCATCACAAGAATGACAGGATACATCTACCACTATCCTATATAGCATACTGATGCCTGTGTGTGAAAAAGATCAGAACATAACTGCATATATGAAACAGTGGTTATTATGCAAAATTCAGGAAGAGAATAAGAAAGATATTACCAAATATCTGAGAAGGGATCTCCCTAACAAAGTAAGACCATAGCATAATCATGCACTTGTGTAATTATTATCAGTGGCTTTTTGAGGCTACACACAAGTTTATAGAATGATGTGTCTGGCAACGGCATCACTCCACAGACAAAGTATCATGTATCTTCAACACCACTTTACTCATTTGTCTGCAGACACAGGCGGTGAAACCTGAACCGAATAAATTTCTCGCTTGTGTCTGCAGACATTGTATGCTCGTGTGGACGGTGACAATGATTACATAGATAACACACAAAATATAATATTATAGTTATACATTATCTCATTTATGTAGAAAGTAATATATATATATGTTGCTGGCACTCCTTGCTGATACAACTCGCCGACACCAACACTTTGCAACACCACAAAGCCTTTTCTGGATGTATGACACCAATAACTAACAACACCACTACAACCCAACTCTCCACCAACAAACTCACCACAGCAACACACAAACAACTTCTTCTTACTATCAAAATCCACAACACAAACAGGAGCTCCTGACTACCTTCCTCTCTCCACCAAATCACCTGATCGACACTCCATTCTCTTTACACTGATACACTCTCCTCACCAAAACATTCTGCTTTTTCAACAGAACACTCATACAACTTCCATGATGTCATAATATCAATTTTATGACTTAAACCTCTCTTTTTCACACCAACATATTATTATTTATTTATGTATAAATTACTTTATACAATATTCAACACCAATACAATATTCGCCTATACTACAATATCTTTAGGTAATCAATGCTACCCAATCATTATCCCAACAATCACCAAATCCAACACTGTCTACCCTTCACTACTCTCTCCCTTATTTCTCCTTCCATGTTTACACAGAACTATCCCCAGGTACTTAAACTCCTTCACTTCCTCCATCCTCTCACCCCTCAGAGTTATCTCACACTTAGTCCCAGTTGGTACTTCCACTATGTACGGTGTAGCAAAGTCAATCACTTCAGTTTCTGCTCTCTCAAATACCATCACTTTACTTTTACCCACATTCACCTTCAGTTTCCTTCATTTACACACAGACTGAAATTCGTCCACCACTCTCTGTAACTCCCTTTCACTCTCAGCCATCAACACAGTGTCATCCGCAAACAAACTTGCCACCAAGGACCAATTTACTTCATTCAGCCTCAACTTCACCCCCAGACTATTCACTTTGGCTTTCATCTCACTCATACAACATCCATATATATATTGAACAACCATGGTGACATAACACATCCCTGTCTCAGCCCTACACTAATATTAAAACTCTCACTCAGATCACCCTCTACCCGCACACATGTTTTTGCATCTGCATAAAAAGCCTCAATGCCTTTCAGCAGAGATCCCCCAACACCATAAGTTCTCAACACCTCTGACATAGCTCTCCTATCAAGCCTATCGTAAGCCGCGACAAATACACTATTATTAGTATAGTGGAAACAGCACAGATGGATTGCTATGCTTGTGATGCAGAAGGTGGGAGGCCAAAGTGTAACCCCTTCTCAACAGAAAAAGGAGGGCCCAGGCATACACCCAGTGCCGGTAAAGAAGGCTAAAGTAAGTCCCATGACAGCAGCCAAACCAACCAGCTTTTAAGCCCCCCCCCCCCCCCCTCTCAGATCTCACCCTGAGATAAGCCCTAGGCTTAGGCTCAGAGTCCAGAGGAAAATACAGACATAGTACTGTAACAATGTAATTTATTGTACCTCTCCTTGTACATCATCCAATACCAACGCCGAGGTGGCTCTAGGAGTATCCCGAGGTATAGGTAACACCTAGGCTGTGGTAGGAGATGCAGGTGGCTCACATATCAGTACAGTGCCAGGGTAGTTTCTATAGCTGTATAGCAATACAGCTGTACTGGTTCCACTATACCAATAAAAGCATGTTTTAAGAGTAACGACTGTACACGTATAGATAAATTGGGGATTACCACAATGATCTGTACTAGAGGTGGGCAGATTGATACCAAAGTATCGATATTTTCGATATTATGTCTGGATAAAAAATATCGATACAAACCTTAAGGTATCATATCAAGTACAGTACTATGAGTACTTTTGAAACAGATGATTAAATTTGATTTAATCCTTACTCTCTCACTCTCTCTTGGTAAATTGACAAAATTGTGTATATCGTACGCCTGGCAATGATCGGTCTTGAGTAGTACTGTAGTCGGAAGAGGGAGACAAAAAAAAAAAAAGTTTATTATTGAATGCCTCCCTCCATTCAGTATATTTTAAATACATAAAGAAAAGTTAGCCCCGTTGTTTATTTTTCAGAAAGTTACATAATTCATACCAAGTAGGCTTATAATGACAATTATTTTCAGGGAAATTATGCCTCATTATTAATCATATAATAATTAGTGTAATGTACTTTAGTTTTATTTAGTCTCTCCTAAGTCTCCTTATAAGCTAATATTAAAAAAGCTGACTGATAAGAAGATATCTAAAATTGCAACTCTATTCCTGCTAGGTAACCAAAGACAAACTTGTGATAGAACACTTGTGATTAGACTTTAGAGAATGTATGTATGCTATGCCTATATCTATACTCTGTTCAAAACTGATGTTCCATTTTCCTCTATCTATATGTCTCTATTTTTATCTACGGTATATCTTTATATCTATATCTATTTCTATCTATATCTTTATATCTATATCTATTTCTATCTACATCTTTCTATCTATCTCTATCTGTCTATCTATTTCTATCTATCTAAGCATAAGAGGCCAGCGGAACACAAATTTTGAACAGACTATAGTTGCTGAACAATCTGGGACCCTTGTTGGTCAGACACTTTAGTAGTCCAGATAGGCATAGATCCCAGTCAGTCTTGTAGTCACCCTGTTCATGGCTCTCTGGAATGTTCTAGGGGCACTATGAAGCCCAAAGGGAAGAACTTTATACAGTACTGCCATAGTCCATATGGGGTGACAAAGGTGGTAACTCTCATAACTGCCTACCATCTCCCTACTTTGTCAGAGTCCTCACCGTTGGCCTCACCTCATACTCATCCCTTTTCTAACCATTCGCCTCCACTTTAAACCCCCCCTCCCCCCTCATCTGACCATTACATACAGTTGGACACATGAATGGATGGTACAGCCCAAGTGAAAGATGGTCAATTTCTCCCAATATCAAGTTCCTTAGTGCCAAATAGGAGACACCAGGGGCAGAAGTCAGTATTGAGGATGGTGTGTGTGTGTGTGTTCCTTAGTGCCAAATAGGAGACACCAGGGGCAGAAGTCAGTATTAAGGATGGTAATAAAAAGCAACTACCTGATAATAGACACTGGTTACTCAAATGGGACAAGTATATTTCACCTGGGCTGTACCACCCATTCCTGTGTCCAACTGTACCTGTTACCCATCCTTCCCCACCTACATCCCCATCCTTACCTACTCCCCCTCCCTTACCCGAACCTGCCTCAACCACATCCCCACCCTCTCCTCTTCCTAACCCCATACCCGAACCTGCCTCACCTCACCTAACCCCATACCTGAACCTGCCTCACCTAACCCCATACCTGAACCTGCCTCACCCCATACCCGAACTTGCCTCACCCCATACCCGAACCTGCCTCACCTAACCCCATACCCAAACCTGCCTCACCTAACCTAATTACCAACAAATGACTCGATATGTATGTTTAATCCCTCTTGATCTCCCTCGGGACCGACCTCCTATCATTCATGTTTTATGCTACAAAAATAGCGCTTTGGTTGTAGTATAGAGCTAGATACGAGATATTGTTCAAAACCCTTTGAATATCGTTCGAATCGCACTAGACACTATCACAGTACATTTATCCCAAGTAACTAAAACTTTTGGAATAAGCCGCTAACTATTGAATACACAAATATCAGTAAACCAGATAAGGTCCCGCCATCTTGGACAACCCCTTGTCTACCCACTTTATTTTGACTGTGTGTCGCTTTCAGACGTACTTTTCTGAGCTCCTCAAAAGTACTTGAAATGGTAAGTACACACAGTGTTGGGTCGCCAGGTTTTCCTTTTCTTGTTTTTGCGTTATTTTGTGTTAATTGCCTGCGTTACTTACTCTCTAGTGTCCGTAGAGACTTAGTAACATGTTTTAGTCTAGCTGTTTTCTTAGACGTGTTAGTATGTAGTCTTTCCTTTGGTTCGACTACTATTTATTTTTGTTTGTTTGAGTCTTTCCTTGGGTTCGGCTCAATTTTACGTAGTGTTGTTTAGTTTTTGTTAGTTTTTGTAACTTCTCTCTCTTAGTTACTCACTAGCTAGGAAGTTCTTATCTGTTGTTCGGACCTCACGCAGCTGCACTGTTGTTATCGGGTAGCTTGTTGTTCCGGACCTCAGTTTTGATAACTTCAACACTATCTTTCTTTCTTGCCTGGCGGCCCGTGTCTTTGTTATGTTATTTTATGTTTTTGTTTTGTGGGATTGTGACTAAGTGTGTTATTTTTGTTTCGCAGAGTCTGGTTTGTGCGATTCAAGAGTGTAGGTCACGGATCTCAGCTGATGGCCACCATTTGTGTACCTTACATTCGCCTTGCTTTTCACACTTAGGTTTCAGTCCGTTGTCTTGCCCTCTGTGCAAGTCATGGGTGGAGGAAGTTTTGGCCTTACCGGCTTCCTCACGGTCCGAGTGTCCGTCTCTTTTTAAATCAAGAAAAGTGTGGACAAGGGCAAGAAAATGGGCTGCTGCCAAGAATCGGCCTTTTTCCTGGGTCGATTCTTCTTTAGCCTTATCTTTGGGCCTTACAAAAGCCTCTTCTTCCTCTGCGCCCAGGCTTTCAGCCCCGGTTTTGGAGCAAGGAGAGGTTATTGTCACGATTCCTTCAGAACCTATTGCTGCGCCTCTTGTTTCCCCCTCGTTATCACGAGATAGGGTGAGGTCGTCCTTTGATAGGACTGGGCGAGTGTCGGGGAGAGTTCTCTCTCCGTCCTCCCAAGAGAAGGGTCCTTCTCCTTTAGATAACTTATCTGAACCTGGGCAAGGCCTCGGTGGGTATGCTTATCAGACCGCGCCTCCCCCTACCAGCCCAGATGGGTTTCGGGTGGGGGTGGTGGCGGCTGAGGTACATGGACAGGGGGTAGGTCGGCCTGCCCCCCAATCCTTGTCCTCTTCAAACATTGTCTGTGAGCCTTCGGGCCTGACGTTATCTAATCAGACGGGTCTGGTGACAGATATTCACGAGGGTAATCTTTCCTGTCCTACTCCTCTCTCTGCTTTTCTCCATACTCCTTCTCGTGTACCACCTACTCCTTCTCCTTTCTTTCCTAGACCGGCTGCCTCGGCTGATAATGCTATCAATCCTAGTCCTTCTTTCTATCGTCCTCCACCTCCTGTACCTGTTTCATCCGTTTCTTCTAATCTTATCTCTTCGCCTCCTCGTTTGTCTGACCGACCTCGGCAGGCGTATTTTTCTCCTACTTTATTATCTCATCCTCACCCCCATTCTGCCTCGGCTTCTATTCTTCCTAATCGAGTTCCTCCCACGTCTCAGTTTACCTCAGGGGATTTACCTAATTCTTCCCTTCACATTGTCAATTCTCTTTTTCAAGATTATATACCTTTAGATTGGGGTCCTCTCCCTTCTTCCTATTCTGCCTTTCGTAAGGAGGGTAAATTGGTGGCCTTAGGGCCTGATCCGGATGACCCCACAAGTTTGAAGCAAGACGATAACGTCTTGATAAGACAAGTGACCGCGGAGGATGGGTCGGTTAGCTTTATCTGTAAAGCTAGACCGGTGGTACCAGGACCAGTCAGTGCTACCAAAGTTAACCTCCAGACGACGGTCGAGACGTTATCTGTCTTGCTGCGACGGACTCAGCTCCGCCCATCTCAAGGGGTAGAGGTTCTACCCTTCCAGGGTCGGCTAGCAGCTGTGTTCCCAGGGGGGGATGCGCTGCCTACCGAGGGGTTAGAGGCGCTGGCTGCCATTCAGTCAGTGGTGGCGAGAGTGGCAGGAGGCAAGACGATCCCTCGTGTGGCGGGACAGTCATTCCCCATCCTACTACACCCTTACGATCAACCTCAACCCTTGACGTCCATGTTATGGCCGGAGTTGTCGGGACAGCATCACTTCCCATTCAGACTGTCACAACCTGATGGGAAATTGGCTCGGATGGAGGTAGCAGCGAGAGACCACTTGGCACACTCAGTGTCAGTGGCAGCCTCACTTCACACGTTGGGAGCCATTATTAAGAGATTAACTGGACTCGTGGACACCCTTCCACGTGAAACGATCAGGTTAGTACCGTTTTGTGGTTGACCTCACACTGATTATAAGTCTAGCGGTCAAGTTGACCGTTAATCTTCTCGGTTTAAGATTTTGACGTTTTCTTTTATTTGTTTTAGGGATATCGTCAAAGGTGTGGGGGTGGCGACGGATGGACTGGCTGGCGCGGTGTCGTCTGTACTGCCGAACACGGTTAGTGCATGGGCTGATGCGCGTGTGGCGGTGAGGAAGGACTGTGTTAAGGGACAACACCACCACATACAACGGTCCTTAATTGTTACTGATCCGCTAGCACCACATATTTTTGATGATAAACATACTAATGAGGTGCTAGCGAGTCAACCTCAAATTATACAGGTGTCTGCACCTCCTGCGCCTAGGCCTAGCTTTTCCAGGATTGGTAGACAGCAGAGGACTCAAGGACGACGTCCTCCTCCTCCTGTGTATACTCCTCCACGGCGGGGGTCGTACCAGCGGCCGTTTCGTGGTAGAGGACAGTTCAGGGCCCGGGGACGAGGCAGGACAGCTACCCAGCCCGTCACCAAACAGTAGTCCATCTCTGGGCTGCTTGTCTGGCTGGGGCCACGCTTGGCCCCAGTCAGGGTGGGCGTCAAGAGTCGTCCACAAGGGTCTATCTTGGCCATGGCTCAAAAAACCAGTAAGTGTTGTTTGTTTTGAAGTACTGGTTTTGGTGGATTTTTGTTTTGTACTGTATATAGGGTGTCTAATGTGTGTTTTTCTTCCATCAGCCTCTGGTGCTGCCCCCAGGGTCGGCCAAGGTCTCGCTGGGAGTGCAACAACACATCGATGTCATGATAGACAGAGGAATAGTGGAGAAGGTATCAGGAAAGGTTTTTCTGTCCCGGTTGTTCACTGTGCCAAAGAAAAACTCGGTGAAAACGAGGTTAGTTATGGACCTGAGTGCTCTCAATCGCTTTCTGAAACCTTTAAGGTTTCGGATGGTGACGATCAAGCAGGTCCGGGTTACGCTTCGTCAGGGAGACTGGTTAGCGGCTCTGGACTTACAGGATGCATACTGGCACATTCCCATCCACGCCCGATATCGCAAGTTTCTTGCTTTTCAAGCGGGGGTGGGAACGTACCAGTTTACCAGGCTCCCTTTCGGCCTTTCGTTGGCACCGAGAGTTTTCACAAAAATGTCAAAGGTGGTACCAAAAGGGTACCAAAGATGTTATTAAGATTATTAAACCCTTGGTTAAAATCGGGGTACCTGCGCAGTCATGTGCCATGGGTGCAACCTCCTCCATCATTAATAGTGACCACAGACGCTTCGGACATAGGTTGGGGCTTCCAGTCCGACAAGGGTCACCAACAGTGCGGGGGATGGGACGACCGGTTACGTCAGTCCCATATCAACCTTCGCGAGCTATGGGTGCCCCTCAGGTTTCTTTGTATGTTTCCACTTCTCCGGGATATGTCCATTCTCTTCAAGATGGACAATTCCACGGCAGTAAGTTGCATCAATCTTCAAGGCACGTCCCGCTCGTTACCTCTGCTTCAGTTATCAGAACGCCTCTTTATACGAGCGCGTTTGAGAGGTTTGCACCTGTCAGCCGCCTTCGTACCAGGGGTGGAGAATGTATGGGCGGACGCTCTGTCCAGATTCAAAATGTCATCAATAGAGTGGACGTTGAAGAGGACAGTATTTCGATCATTAGTGGAGAGGTTCGGACTTCCGGAGGTGGATCTGTTTGCTTCTCACCCCTCGGCTCAGCTGGCCAATTACCTAACTCTGCATTCCCGCACTCTGACGGGCGGCCCAGACGCGTTCACAGAGGATTGGAGTCGGTGGACTTATCTTTATGTGTTTCCCCCCCCCGCGACATCACTTCTCACGAGGGTGGTACACAGATTCCGATCGTTTCAGGGCAAAGTATTGTTGATAGCCCCATATTGGCCAGCCCAGCCCTGGTTCGCAGAGCTTCAGGAAAGGTGTCCGAACCCTCTGTTTCTGGGATCAGCTTGCCTGTCAGACAACCTAAACTTACCGTTGCTGACGTCCTTGCGACTTCACGCCTGGACTTTCTCCGTAGAGCCTTGAGCAATTCCGCTTCAAGTCGTACAGTAAAGATCATGCTTAACTCCCTACGTCCTGCCTCAGTTCGGCAGTATGAATCGTGCTGGAGAAGGTTTCAAATTTTTATTAAAAATAATTCTATTTCATATATTTCTTCCAGCACGGTTTTAGATTTCTTATCATGGCTGGCTGATGTCACTAACAGAGCTCCAGCCACTGTTTCAGCTCATTTTTCAGCCATTTCTGATCCTTTACGGTTTGCTTTTAATATTGTCATGGATCAGCGTATGATTACGATGCTGATGAGAGGCATCAGATCATCTCAACCTAGGTTAAGGAATAGGGTTCCAGATTGGTCCCTTCATAAGGTGTTAAATTATTTGAATTTTCAAGGGACCTCGCAACTGTCTGTGGTTCAGCTGTTTTATAGGTCTATCTTCCTGTTATCTTTGGCTAGCGGTTTTCGGGCTTCTCAGATGGCTGCCCTCACAAGGCACCCCTCATTTACTGTGTTTGATGATAATTGTCATTATATTACTATTTCCCCGTCACCTTCATTCTTAGCCAAAAATGAACAATATGACAGTTTATTACGTCCTCTGAAAATTCCTAGTTTTAATGCCAATGGTAGATACCACCATTTATGTCCAGTTCATGCTACCAAAATGTATATAGGCATTACGCCGGACGCTTCTCCGGATCATTTGTTTGTTAACCCGTTAACGGGTAAACGTTTAGCGGCTAGGGCGGTGTCGCGTATGCTATGCAAGATTATTTCTTTGGCGGATCCGGGTCACGAACCCAAAGCTCATTCCATTAGAGGCTTAGCAGCTTCTCTAGCCTTCCTCCGTACTCATTCAACGGAGGAAGTACAGTCCTTGGGAGGCTGGAGGTCTACGACTTCTTTCAGGTATAGATATTTAATGTTAGAGGCTGTGGATGTCCCATGCATAGCACTCGCGACACAGCCCGGTCCGTGATAGGAGGTGTCTGTATTACTATGTTCCTAGTCTCATCCCCCTCTTTGTGATAACAAGGGGGGGGGGGTGACGATTCCCTATCTTATGACTTAATATGTACATTACTTATATTTTGTGTATATAATTTAAGGAATTTTTCAATAAATACAGAAAAGGAGTGATACATTCTTAACCTGGTGTGACCTTTTATTTTGGCTAAGGGGGTCCGTTTCTAACGGTACCGGGTGGTCAGATTAAGATTAAGGCGACCTCACAAGTTAGCCGCCCTCCTCCAGCTTGTCATTCTACAACCAAAGCGCTATTTTTGTAGCATAAAATAACTAGGTTGTAGAGGATTGTATTGTCCTCTAAACCGATATTTTTGTGCAAAAAATAGCGCTTTGAATTACTTCCCTCCCATCCTCCCGCTTGCTGGTACTTGTTCTTGGTATTTTTAAGTGGGTAGACAAGGGGTTGTCCAAGACCTTATCTGGTTTACTGATATTTGTGTATTCAATAGTTAGCGGCTTATTCCAAAAGTTTTAGTTACTTGGGATAAATGTACTGTGATAGTGTCTAGTGCGATTCGAACGATATTCAAAGGGTTTTGAACAATATCTCGTATCTAGCTCTATACTACAACCAAAGCGCTATTTTTTGCACAAAAATATCGGTTTAGAGGACAATACAATCCTCTACAACCTAGTTATTATACCCACCACCCCTCCTCGTCCTGTCAGCCCCCAATGCCGACCACTGACACCGGTACGTCCAGTCCCCCCCCCTCCCCCCCCCCGACCACAACAATTGCTACGGGACGACGAGCCAGACATGGTACAGTTGCCCACACATGAAGCTGGTATGGCTCGTCACTTGTGAGGTGGCTACAAAAGAAAAGAAAGTGAAAAAAAAAATGTAGATAGTTGATTGGCAGACAGTAAAACATTAGTACTGTCTGCTTGTCAACAAACTATAACTTTTGCTCACTTTTCTTCCTGTTGTAGGTATCTAATAAGAAGCAAGGTGTACCAGATTCATGTGTGGGCAACTGTACCTGAGGGGTTCACGACACGCTCAGGGCGCACCACTAAATGCCCCCATAAATATATTTCCATGCTTGCCAACACAGACATGCACCTACAGTACTCTACCACCAGTCTAACACATCTTGCACCTACTATTGATACACACACTTGCTTTTTTCAACCATACAACAATCTACACCACACACGTCAACTTTTGTGCAACACTGTCCAACATAAGCCTGGCTCATTAATTTTGTGTGTTTCCCCAGTTATTATGTATGTGTGTGTGTCCACAGGACAATGTGAAGCGTCTAGTGCGCTAGCTAAGGAGTTTAGTGCTTGCTTGCATGCCTTCTCGCTTTCAGCTACCGCCGCTGGCTAGCCTTGTGCGAAAAGGAAGCTGAATGTGTAAGTCTTCCTTGCCAGTATATAGCCTCTCCATTGTCAAGACTTCTGACATGCCTCCCCGCGGCCACACACGGTAACTGGGTGTCTCACGGCCCCAGGCTAAATGTCAGAGGATCTCGGAGCAGCAGGGAGTCCCAGAGGTAGTGTGTTATGGCCCACCGATGTGTGGACACGCCCTGGCACACTACCAATCCCTGTCCCACTGCCTTGGGGGTTAGTCTATTGAGACAAAGGCTTCAGGAGCTTCCCTGAGGAAAAGCATGCTTTGGAGGAAAGCATTGAGGCGAGGGTTGGGATACTTTCTTCTACAATTCATCGGTATTCTCCTGCAGCTGGAGTACTATGCAGGTCATCTGCATTCTGGTGCTCCTGTCAAGTGTGTGAGGGTAGGCCCGGCCCAAGCCTCTGCCTCACCTAAATAACTTCATAAGGGTTCGTATCAGGTTCCAAAATTGTACAGTATGTATATATATATTTTTCTATAATTTATCCTTATTGAGGTCACTCCTCACCTATAGGTATACATATATTGTATTTATTTTATTGAGTGAGGGTAATATCCCTCACTCCTTTCAATTTTTTTGGGGAAGGGGGAACTGTAGTGAACCAAGCAGGCCATCGTACTCACTCTCGTACACGCTACACACACATTCTAACCTTCCCTTGTCTGGCTAGCGTGGGAGCTTCACCCTACCTTAGCCCATCAGGCAAGCATGAATTTCCAACCAGTTACCTTTATGCTCTTGCTACCAGCTACCAGCACACTCACACGTGCTCGACCACGCATTTCACACCAGTACACAGACGTTGTAGTATACAAGGCAAGGGGATGGCTGCATTATCAGGAGCTTGGTTCACCACTATACTCACCCAATACGTATTACTCTGTGTTCCCAAATAAACTGTACTTAGCATACGAGGCTGATAAATGTATATATTGAAAGTTAGAAAATAACCAAATACTGATAGGAAAAATTGTGATATATGAATATATTGAAAATTAGAAAATAACCCAAATAATGGGAAATAATTGTGATAAATTAACACAGGAAAAAAGTTAAAAGTTGGAAAATGTCATGGTTTCATATGGCCTGAAGTCAAATAGAACACAATTCATCCATGGAGACTATTACAATACAGTACTATAATTATAAAGTATGCATGCAAAATATATTTCATTAAAATATCGCATTAAGATTGTGTAACATGATTTGACTCTTGTTAGTAGAGCTTTATATGACTGATAACAAAGAGAAGGTGGGAATGTATATGCAGGGATTGAGGTGTATGCCTCAATGTATGTATGATTGTGCAGGGATCGAGGTGTATGCCTCAATGTATGTATGACTGCAGGGATTGAGGTGTATGCCTCAATGTATGTATGACTGCAGGGATTGAGGTGTATGCCTCAATGTATGTATGACTATGCAGGGATCAAGGTGTATGCCTCAATGTATGTATGACTGCAGGGATTGAGGTGTATGCCTCAATGTATGTATGACTATGCAGGGATCAAGGTGTATACCTCAATGTATGTATGACTGCAGGGATTGAGGTGTATGCCTCAATGTATGTATGACTGTGCAGGGATCAAGGTGTATGCCTCAATGTATGTATGAGTGGACAACCTGAACTGACAGATGCTAAGTCAGGTGTAGGCCTATGCTTAGCATCAGGTCAAGGTGGGTGGTGTTTTCGCCCTTAGGACATAATTATGCACCCTTTCTTTGTGGATACAAGTATATATATGAGAAGGAACATCGGTTCCTTCATTCTATCAATGGGTGCAAGAGAAGGTGGACAGTTAGACATTCATTTTCGTATTTCTCGCAGTAATAGCAAAAAATCTTCATAGTGTGGGCTGCATGCAGCTCTCCTTCAAAGAGAAAGAAGATATCTCAAGTGCTGGATAGTGTTGACAAGTTTGACGAGGAATATATCCATAGAGTGATATGATTCCCTGCATTCAGCTAAGACTTGGGTCTAGCTTTTTTCGCCACTTTATTTGAAACAGACGAAAGTATCAACTAATATCAGGTGTGGAATGTGAAGGCATAATATAAGGAGGAGGATGTGGTACTGTACTTTCTCCCCGTCATAGACGACCTCCCAGAATTTTTCTGGAGGAAATATGGAAAAGAAAAAGAAAACTCTTACCAAAAGGGAAGTTAGAAAATAACCAAATAATAGTTAACATTATGATAAACGTATATATTGAAAATTAGAAAATAACCAAATACTGTAATAGGAAAAATTGTGATAAATGAATATATTGAAAATTAGAAAATAACCCAAATAATGGGAAATAATTGTGATAAATTAAAACAGGAAAAAAGTTAAAAAGTTAAAAGTTGGAAAAAGTTGGCCTGAAGTCAAATAGAACAATTCATCCATAGAGCTATGAAACCAGCTCATAATAATTTGTGTGTGTGTAGAACTGTGGGTGTTAATTGACACTTAGTTGTAATGGGAAGAGGTGGTGATGGACTCCCATTCCATACACTTTTCAAAAATACAGTCAGGACATTTGTCAGTTGTCATACCTTGTAGAGTCTGAGGTTTGAATGAAGATGAATGTATAACACTCGGATCATGCTTGGGATACTCGCGAGTGGGTAGAGTGATGGTAAAACTTTATTGAAGTTTTCCCGGGGTTAAAGAACTTGACAGAGGAGACTGGCTGGGATGATGTGTCAATAATATCTATTGTATTTTAATGTGAGGTAGGGTAGGGTAGAGAATTCTTTCCTGCACCATTCCCCGGCAGAGATGGTGTTCAGAGAAGACCTACGCCTCCCAGGACAAATGACTTCTCCGGACGTGGACACGGACACGCTATACACACACCAATATGTCATCACATCAGACCCACCTATACACCACCTGGCCTACACTCTGCACCATACCTCCTCTTACAAACGTACACACATTGGACACCGCTCCAGCAAATTTACACTGGCCCACACCCAGTGCAATCCAAGACGGACACTACAGTCACACTCCAAATCTCCAGCAAGCCTTAAGTCACGTCCTGGGAGCGGATGAAACCGGCCCACACTACCACAACACCTACTCAAACTCCACCACAACACATCAACCCACCTACTCATGCACCGTTACACCCCTCACTGTTCACGCACCACCCACCACACACTCCTTCTACACTACACACACCTCACACAACACCTCCTACACACACCTCACACAACCAGTCACTAACACACACCACTCCCTTCCGCCTTCCTCATCACACCACACCTCCTCTTATACCTCAGCCACCAGCTCCATCCACCATCCTACCCTATCCACATACCTTTCACTCACCACACCATATCTCACCCTGCCTCACTTAAACCATCCATCCACCACCACTACTCACCATCACTGCCATCCCTACCCACCCATACCTCTTCCCCATCCACTCAGTCTACACTTCCTCATACTCCACCTCCCTCACCCAACCAACCACCCACTCTTAACCCTACCCAGCCCGGATCTGAACTCCCTTCCCTATCTGTGCCTCTCACCTCCATGTCTCCTCATCCCATTCTCAGCAGGACAGACCATACGGCGCCCGGCCAAATATATTGCCACTACACTATATCCAACACAGACATGCATGCACTCACTCTACATCAAGCTACACACACACACCCAGAATATCAACACACACACACACACTCACTTACTCATACCTGTGACACTACACACATTACCTGTACATATGTGTGCAACACTTACATTATTTTATTTCCATGTACGGTATGTATTTATTTTCTATGTAACATTTTTTTTTTCATTCATGTGTTATTATTTTTATTATGTATATTATGTACAGTTGCCAAAAAAGGTAATGCGACAATTATTGATAAAACATTAAATATATTAATGTCCATAGTTTTTTGTAGGGATTATAAGTATGTATTACAGAAGGGTATGTATATTTCCTTCTGTTATACATGCTTATAGTCCTAACAAATCGATGTGGATATTACTATGGTTAAAGCTCTATCAAGAGTTGTTGCAATACCTTTT
The DNA here is from genome assembly GCA_034508575.1 of Petrolisthes manimaculis. Classification (NCBI taxonomy): domain Eukaryota; kingdom Metazoa; phylum Arthropoda; class Malacostraca; order Decapoda; family Porcellanidae; genus Petrolisthes; species Petrolisthes manimaculis. Next base: position 67,773 of record JAWZYT010002018.1, on the reverse strand, counting down.
TTGGCAACTGTACATAATATACATAATAAAAATAATAACACATGAATGAAAAAAAAAATGTTACATAGAAAATAAATACATACCGTACATGGAAATAAAATAATGTAAGTGATCCAAGCACTATAATTTCCCATTCTCTATGTCTCACGCATCCTCGCCTTCACCTGTTGGCTTGTTTGCGAGTCTTACCCAAGCTTAGCCCATCACGCCAGAGCCACCACTCTCCCACTTAGCTTCGGGACTCCAGCGAGCACACATCTTCCTCTCTCCCTTCCACTCCTGCTGCACCACACTATACCAAAACCATACTCAAGCAACACCAAGACTTTCTCCAAGCAACACACTCATCCAGGCAAGCGGGAAGACTCTATACAGGTGCTTGGCCATATACATAATATATTCTGGGTATACATATGTAATTTTACTGGTACAGCTGTTATGTGTGTATTGGAGTCTCCGAAACCTCTTTAACATTGAACGAAACAGATCCCTAATCTTGTATAGAGGCAGTCTGCTTTTTGGCATGGCATAGTTTGGAGGAGTCAGCAGCCCTCCACTAATTAGCCCAGAGTAAATTATTCCCATAAATCCACTCTCTATATTGTGTGACTGCTCCGTAATGATAAGAGAATATACGGAGAATAAAGGGCAAGGATATCCAAATAGATGCTTAAATTGTTTTTTATTATTTGATGCGAATAATTCTCGTTAACGAATTTGATTGTTATAGTAATAAATAACCCTCTACATCGACAAAAATGAATGCGCCCCTTTATTACGGTTAATAAAAGATTCCAAACCACCCAGTATAAACTGATAAAGAGATTGACTATATTTTTTTTTCAGTATTAGCTAGAAAAAACTCATGTAGATTGGATGGATAGTAATGATACACACCGACGTAGACAGCCAGACATAGAGGCAGATAGACAAACGTAGAATAGGATTTATGAAGATGGCAAGCAAGCATATACAGTAAAGACATACTGTATACCTTTCTCACAAGGCTAGCCTAAACCAGCCAATATCTCTGCTATGAAGAATATACTAGCTATACCCAAACACGACAGCCAGACCCAGAAGACTCCCTGTAGTTGCCTTAGGGAAAGCACGCTGCGTCCTTGCTCCCTCTTGTTCTTCAGGAGACATCCGGGAGGATTGAATTTTTTGTACAGGTAGGTGACGATACCGAAGGACCTCATCCAGCGGATTCTGCCAAAGGAAGATTGATTTTGATTTGAAGACTGGAAGACTCTATGGGACGAAGGAGAAGGTGATCGAGAGGAAGGACAAGAGGCATTATGGAAATAGAAGGAAATATGGGATAAGTGAAGAATCGAAAAAGAGTGGCAGAAGGGGAGCCATCTCAACACAGGCGACATTGTTTTAAAATGAAATGGGAAAGATAAGTGATGCGAGATTATAGCTATGGTTTCATTATTAGTTCACAATATCAATTCAAACTATTTTCCTTCATTCAACTAATGCATTACTATTGATCGCTGCAGTATTTAATTAATTACAATTCAGAGGGTCATTTTATATCATGGTAGTGGAGGGTGAGGAAACAGAACATTTCAGTATACGGGCAGGGGATCTATATTTTGGCATAATTTAAAGAATTCCGTAGCCTTCCAATTCCTTAAGGATGTGTGGGAATAGGGGACAGGCTTGAGGGGAGACTGGGGGGTGCGGGAATAGGGGGAGAGGCTTGGGGTGGGTAGAAAGCTTGTAACCTATTCCCGCACCCCCCTAACCTCCCCAAACCCCAAGTTCTGTTTTCTTAATTAAAATAAATTTTCTTATTGATCACCAAATCAAGATAGTCTCATTTAATACTGCCTATATATAGTATATTTTTAACCTGTATTGGCCTTCATGGTCTGTCAAGACAATTTCTACTTGCTGCAGGTTTATCTGCTCCTTAAACCAGCTCAACATTTTAATCATTAGATCTTAATAATCTCAGAAAGTCCCATTTTCCCTTCTATACTCCCATTCTAGTGCAACTTTTCTCCGTGCTTACTGTCTGTCCCCCATCACTATCACCTTCCTCCTCGCAATACTGGGACTATCTGATATAATTTTACTCACCTTTGGTTAATTTGCTCCTTAAACCAGCTATTCTTATTTATCATTAGTCCCAAATAGTCCTGCCGCAGGTCGTGTATTCCAAGGTGTATTCCGCACGGAGTGAAGCGGCTCCCTCGCCCCAGAGCTTCGTTCAGGGATGCTGCTCTATTTATATGGCTACGGTCGCTGTCTGCAGTAAAAGAAATATTGTAATGTTGAAGATGAAAATTATAACAAAATGAAAATAGAAATGTGTTATTACTGGATTTGTACACAAAATATTCATCATCTATTATTTGAAGATGTTTTCCCTGTGTATATAAGGAAACAAAATATAATTGAAGATTATATAGACAAAAGAAACATACCCTGGTGCATGAATAAGTTACACATACTGTTTGCTATTGTTGTTTTCATTGGCATTGTTATCAATGTCTGTTATTTTTTATATAATTGTTATTATTACTATATAATATTACGTTAGTGTTCTCTCGATATGCTATCATTGTCTGTAATATACACAACATATATAATCAGAGATGCAAGGAATGAGACAATTTCCCCTCACATCCAACCTACAGAGCAAACAGCAGGAGATACTTACTCCTACCTAATTACCGTCAGCCACCTCACGGAAAACTTACTGTCCTCTTCCATCAGTAGGAACCACTTCCCTGATTTAATTAAGCCGCTCACTTGGCTTCTTATCCTCCTCTAAACAAAATACCAACAACGCCGCTCTCGAAAGTCCTCCGGTCCTCCAAGGAGCTAAATGGGCATATGCCAGGGCAATATTTAAGCTGGAACTTCCTCTAGACCCATATACTGCTCCACAGGGAATATCGTTCATGATAGAAATACAATATTACACCAAAATGAAAAACACAAAGACACATATGTAATTCATGTCTGCAAACCCTTGCACCGAGCAAGCTATGAACAAGCAGTAGATTATACCAACCAGCATCTACACCACAAGTCAATACAGTACAGTACAGTGCTTGCTTGGACAACAAACATGGTCCACGGAGACAACCATAATGTTCTCCCCTATACAAGGGCGTAGCCAGAGGGGGGGCCATGGGGGCCATGCCCCCCCCCCCCCCAATTCCTCAAAAATGCAGCTTATTTACAACAATTGTTAAGTCATTTTTCACAGGTTACAGGTGTTAATTTTCTTACTGAACGAGTTGGCCCCCCCCCAATAAATTTTTCTGGCTACGCCCTTGCCCCCATATTTTTCAGTCAATTTCTCTTTCACCTCTTTTGCCCTCTATTTAGCATCCCTCACAGCTCTCTGGCTCTTCTTATAACTCCCTTAATTTTGATGCTTCATATCTGAGCACCCCAATGTTCATTATATAAGTTTTCAAAATGCAGTGAGGGTACTACAGTGTGAGAACAGCGCCATGTTCACATCTGGATAAAACTCATAAAAGGAGAAAGTCGATTAAATACTTGTGTATTTTTGTTTTGCTTTATTGATTTATGTCATCATCTTGCAGATTATATAGACAGTTGATGGAGGACCAGTCCCCTTAGTACCTGTTACTGTATAAAAAATAATATTCTGTATAAAATATAAAATACCGGTAATGATAATAATATTATAGTTCTGTACACCATCTTCTCATAGCTTGTCCCCAGTATCTTACCGCCTGACAGCAGGTTTTCTCAACTCTTTTCTCCCTCCTTCACGGATCTCCATAGTGAGTTTCTCATGTTCTCTGTTCAGTAGAGTACCTGACAAAATGTTATCAGATAGCCTAGAAACTTCGCTTGATCACAGCATTTTTACGGTACCATATATCAATTCCATATGGGAGATATAAACGAAGAGCTGTTAACCAGTTTGATTTCAATACAGTATATTTCATATAAATTTATTGTGTTACATAGAAACTCGCTTCACCGTACGTAATACGAGAGTAATAATACAGTATATTTTATATTTCATTGGTGGTGTGTTATGGAAACTCCCTTCATGACGTCATTTCTATAGGAATAGGCCAATATGTTTCAATATTTCTCATGATTGTGTTGCAACACAGATTGCAAAGAACACTGATCTCTCCTAATCATTTATGTTAAACATTATTTACAATCTTTGGATGTACTTTATATGTAATACGCGTGTAATAATGTAATTAATTTGCATTTATTGTGTTTAATGGAAGCTCCCTTCATGACGTCATTACCCACCGCTGGATGCGTCGTGATTGGCTACAACTCCTGGCTGCTGATTGGCTGGCTTGGGTATTAAGACGAGCACGTATGCAGTTCAAGAATATGCGTCCCGGTTCAGCGAAGTTACGGAGGTGGCCAGTACTGTTGAGCCCTTAACAGTGGTAGCAACGGGTGGTACCTCAATGTAATATTTAGGTAGATGGTCAACAGTCCTGGATACAGCAGGCCCACCAGCTATGACAATCCCACGTTCCACTCCTCCATCTGCACACATTGGGTGTTGCAAGAGAGAGGTTCCTGTTCCTTGGAATGAATCTTTCGCTGTTGTGGAACTTGGGTTATGGTTGATGTTGTCCACAGCTGCGGTCGTGAACACACTACCATGCAGGGTTGGCTCACAGACCACCTATTCTATTTGGAACATCTGACATGCCAGATTTCCCATCTCTGCAGAAAGGCACAGGAAACGGTCGTATGAGATGCTGACACCCAGACTAAAAAGCTTGTCCATCAGTCCCTTCATGCGAGTCTCGGCGTGCAGCATCATGCCAATGTATGTATAGTGGCAGAGGAGTTTCTTGTGATGTGGAATGCCTGACATCTGGATGGTCTTGTTTCTTTGTACCAATAAAAGAGGTGCTCCTTTTCTGCTTCTGACGATGCTTGACACCGTCGAATTTCAGGAGCTGTGCAATGGACAAAGCTGCCTTTGTTGGAGGACATCAGATTAATTATTGATGGTGGGTCCATGTAACACCATATTTACCAGTGTAAGTAGAACAGGTGACACAGCCTCCTGCTGGCAGCCTTCCTTGAATATATTGACGAAATATCTGTGAAGATCGAGCAAGGTGAACTAATTTACTGTCACAGTCCAGCTCCCAGGCTTTGCCAAGTACCTTGCCAATGTCGTCATCAACTGCCAACAGAATATTTTAGAAATGATGGGGTGTTCCGATGCACAACCATACATGGACGTTCTGGGTCCCAAGCTGGCAGGTGTCAAATGCCAGGGAAACGAACTATTACTACTACTACACCATTATTACCAAATTACAATACCACTACCACCACCACCACAACAATATACTTCTGAACCTGTCACTGATTTTGTGTGCAAAAATAGATTTTCCCATAAAAATGACCATTTTTTCCCCAATACAGGGGTTGGAAATATGATAAAAACCACACAAATGACATTTGTATCATTTCTATTTGTGAAAACATATCCCATTGAGTAGTTATCCCTTCTGAGAAACCTACAAAGAGAAAAACAATGACAGATATCCCATGTTGTTAAAGTGAAATATATACATTTTGGAAAATAGCTGCCAAAGGTGACCAAGGCAAAATCTGCTGCACTACTAATGGCTTCCCTAGTCCATGTCAAACTTAGATATATATTTATCTATGATAATAATATTTAACCCCTGGAGTCCGGGAAGGGTAGACCCTGCCTCCACGTTTCTACCCTGCCGCTAGCGTCAAAATTCCGAGATTTGCCCTATATTCACAACGCTCACACTCTTAACCTATATAGTGTACTGACTTCAAAATTGTTCCATCATTACCTTCAACTCTTCCTCTTTCCAATGGTACCATCGGGAGGGCTGTACGATGAATAGTTGTGGAGATAGGGCGAGTTGAAGTGAACCATGTTTGTGCGCGAGACAGCGGTGTGTCCGTGTGTATGCGTGAGAGCGGTGTGACTACGGCATGCGAGTTCAGTTTCCCGCCCAAGTCTGTTGTCAACTCACTCGTATTACTACTATTATGTATCGTATGTCATGATTTCAACACTAAAAATAGTATGAACACTTGTAGGAATATATCATCGTGTAACTGTCACTTAGAAAATGATAAACAAACCGACTTGAACCGTAGGAAACACGTATATTTACTATCGATTGTGCCTGTATGGGCGTGTTTTGTGGTGTTATTTTCTTATTACTACCCCATTATATATCGTCTGTCATGATCTATACACTAAATAATAATTTGTAACCTTGTAGGAATATCATGGAGTCACTCACGTACATATATTCACTACGGTATTGTCTTACGATCGTTAGAGCACAAATTCGGACAAGGGCAAATACTTAAAAATCGCCCAGCCATCGTGGGCTCCCAGAATCGACTGAGTGGGTAGCGGATCGATATTGTGAGTGTATTTTCTCGCCCAACGACAAGAAAAACTAGCCGTACAGGGCGCGAAATAGCGCTAACTCACTGTGACGGTAGGTGCAGTTGCCCGGTTACTTACGTAAGACGGTCTATCACGTCAACCGGCCTTTAGGGGTTAAGGGGAGCGTTACCCATGAAACCAATAAAACGTAATTATTAATGGATTTTCATAATTTTTTCACAGGTTATGTGTACCTTGTCTATGAACAATATATACACTTTTGAAGGAAATTGGACCTACCCGTCTTTGATTTTGACTTTTTTTTTTTTTTTGAAATTTTGAAAAAAACTTGAAATTGTAATAGCTTTGTTATTTGTGGACAAATTTCAAAGATTTTGGTACCATTGGAAAGAACAGGAAAAATTCAACAATTTTATTAGAGGATTTTTCAATATTCATATTTTTTTCATTTTTAAGATTTTTTTTTTTTTTTTCAAAGTCCATGTCAAATTTAGATATATACTTATCTATGATAATAATATTTAAGGGGAGCGTTACCCATGAAACCAATAAATCGTAATTATTAATGGATTTTCATAATTTTTTCACAGGTTATGTGTACCTTGTCTATGAACAATATATACACTTTTGAAGAAAATCGGACCGACCCGTCTTTGATTTTGACTTTGACACTTTGAAAATCTACTGTCAAATTTTGGGGGGACAGATCAAAATTCGATCTAACAGTTTCGTAGCTAATTTTTTTCTCTTTTCAATGATATCTTTAGTTTTGAAATTGCTCCATAAATAAAAGAGTTATTACAAAAAGACCTAGTTTTGACCTAGTTTTGAGAAAACAAGGGAAAAAGTAATCTTTTCGATCACGTGATCGATTCCGGTCATGAAAGATTATTTAGCCTCTGGCTAGCACAGTGGTAAAGTCTGTGGCTGCAATTCCGTAGCCCAGCGTTCGATCCTTGCTCGGGACACTGTTAAAAATACCACTGATGCCAGAGGTTACCACCCCTGTGAGCAGGGAGTGGGGGGTTTGAGTCAGCTGTCTGAGGTCTTCCTGCTTAGTCAGCCATAGCCGAAAGCTGACTCGGGTCTCACGTGGGTGGAGTGGTTGCTGGGCCATACATTGCATCCTTGTGATGTGTGCTATAGTGTGTTTCATACACACACTGTCCCAGTGACTGCCACTCGCTGGCACCTTTAATAACCTTTAATAGCAATGAATATAATTCACATGATTGAAATGTAATATATAACAAGTTATTTCATTGACTATCGGTGCCACAATTAGAGACCTTATATAGGGTCTCTAGCCACAATGACCCTGGGAGTGAGGGGGATGGTGGTGGGGGGAAAAACCCTATAACTATGGAAATATTTATTCTACAGTAATAAAACTTCGCCAGATGACTTACCAATTATAGACAGTGTTACTAAGGTGAAAAAAAATATATATTTTTCAATTTTGCGCTAAAATTCATGGGTAACGCTCCCCTTAAATTGGTAGTAATAATAATCATATTAAAATGATAATACTTACTGAAGTATGCTGCCGTTCCCTCCCAAACACGTTTCATTAGATTGTGATCTTGGAACCTCTTCTCATCTCTGAAGGCAAGTCGGGGTGCAATGTTGCCCAGCAGACCCTCGGTTCGATTCTGATGACATAAGGCACACTCATTAGACTTATTTATGTGTGTTTGTGTGTTAGGGTCTTTGCATATTAGGGATTTGGAAATACGAGAGAGAAAGGCATGTATAAAGGTTGAGTTGACATCATAGCTAGTGGTAAATCACGCAATCTGCCCCAACCAGAACGGACACCTTCGAGCGCAAGGACTATAGTTAAGAGTTTCCAGTCACGCTCGTGCCCTGGTTAAGTACCGGTAGTTTGCCCCAGTTAGGTCCTGGTAGTTTGCCCCAGTTAGGTCTCGGTAATTTGTTGCGGTCCAGGTCTGGCTAGGTAAGGTCAATTAAGGTTTGGCCAATTTAAATTCTCAATATTTCATAGAGAAATACCAACTGATTTCCAAATAAGAAGTATTAACACAAGTGATGGCGAGTTTCGGTTATGCCAAACGTCACACATATCAACAATGTCGCTTTAACAATTTGCTGTCAGTGGCTAAGAAAAAATAATCGCTAGTCTCCCATCACCCTTTAACCCTTAGAGCACGGGATAACTATAAAGGTAAAACCTTTGACGCTACCTTCAATCCTTACTAAGAGTCATTTGTCCAATCAGCCCCCCACCTCCCCCTCCTTACCCTAGTCCCCTCACTTGAATAATATATTGTATATTGCTTATTTTTTATAATAATACATTACCATACTAAGTAATTTACACTACATACATGAAAATAACAATATCAAAATGCTTTTCTATACATATAGTGAGCCATTTCAATAACTACTCAAACAATATAAGAAATATAAGAGCATACTGGAGCAGGAGAGCAAGCTGATGTCTTCCCCCTCTAACGTTTGTTATACAACTGATTTGGTTCTGAAAAGAGGATAGCATTACCGTTAATATAACAGATGATCTGTATCGCCAATATTATTGTAAATGAATATCCAATGGCTCTCAATTTGTGTAAAACAGTATTATAATTTTGTTATATACATATATGCTGTGTAAATTACTTAGTACCTTAGTACGGGCCTGTGGCTCATGCCATTTGCCTCAATGCACCTGCTACGTGCCACCTTGGTGTGATGAAAGCTCTCGAAGAAGATACCTTTGTGCGTCATTAAAACAGGACTTACCACAAACATCATGTGATTCGGGTCATTCATAACCACAACTGGAATTATATAAGGTCGGTCCACCAGGTCTTCTAAGGAGTCAACAGGTCTCTCATATCTGTTAAAGATGAAATTAAAGATGTAAGGAGACCGCCCTAGCCCAGGAAGTCCCTTTACGACAAGAGATACAGTGATATAGAGTTGGAACAGCTATCAGGAAGGCAATAAGAAGAAAGGACAGATAGTTGCAGAATTGAAGTTAATTAACCCCTCCAGGCTGGGATTGTTATGATAATCCACCCATGATAGCCGAGTTCCCTGTCCAGTTACTCTTTCCCTATCCGGGGTATTTAGCAAAAAACGCTCAATTTCACGAACTCCCTACAGTTAAACTACAATACCAATAATCTTAAATTTGGTTCTGTTTCCACCATCAACCTTTCTTTTCAGTAAGGACCAACTCCGGCTCTCCATGGCTCCTATTTGTAGATATATTAGGTGATGAAGAGTAGTAACTTTTAGCACGATAGCGGGGTGGTGGTTGCACACGCAGGGTGTCTACTAAGTGACACAGTAGGTGGTGGAGAGATGGGTGGCAAGGAGTGGGGGATCCGATACGGAGAGCTAAAATCTTTTGGGGAGCCTTACCCATGAGCCGTGTTGTCCTACTCTAGGTCATGGGATGGACCTTGGTCCTACTGATGCACTGCAGGCTATAGGCCTAAATGCAAAAAATCCCACCCAAATAGCCAATCTTCGCATGAATTTGGTAATACTTGGAAACCCCGCCATCTATCTGTTAACCTGGTTTATCCCGGAGATCCTGCTTCCTGGTGTAGTGTGCATACACAAATTATATTGTAAATATATACATGTTCATAAAGTTTATAATTGTTACTGCTAAACTCATCAGGTAGATAGGTAACCCATTCTCTGTGACTCCTAGCTAATTAGGACAGACTCACCTGAACTCACCTGATACTTCTCAATTGCACTTTGCATGTCAGTCAACTGTTATTGACCATGGCTATTCAACATTCATTCATACCATTAAATGCAGAATAAAATAAAATATATTATTGATAAGAAACATGCATAGCTATTTATTGTTATATAGATTTGATAGCATAAACACTATTTAAGATGTACTTTTTCCACACATTGTGAACTAGACTAGCTAGTCAACTATGCTATTAAACAGGAACTCGGCTGCCGCTGGAATACAAAGGAGTATTATTACTATAACATCCTACCATAGCGATTAACGGACCAAACACGGCAAAGAGATGCATACACACGCTCACAGTTTTTGCACAGGACAATAGTAAAGGAGACACTACACACACACACACACTCTCTATTAGTTGCTATCACTAAGACAGGTGATCCACCAACATTTCGGTTAACTCCGGAGTGAACAACTTTTGGTGACAGCAACACTGGCTGTCTAAATATGGAGCGGATATCCCACCGCCCGGGCTCATATGGTTAAAGAAAGGAAAAAGATTGCCCTAGGCCTAGAAGAATTTATCATACAAGAATATGTGATAGAGATTGGACTTCCAGGAAGCATGTAGGAAATACAAGTGAGGGACAATTGAAGACCTGGAAGGAGAAACCGGTATCTTACCTATTCCTCCTCCCAACCCACGTAAGATTTTGACCGCTTCCCTCTGTTCCTTAGCTGATATACTTTCCAATAAATCGTTTAAGTACATGTTCTAAATTTAATATAGTCAGATACTCACTATTCAAAATTATGACCTCATAAGAGAACATGTAAACATTAGACAGGTTTTTTTTAGAGTTACCCATATATGGATGATTATTATTGACCACGACTGTATATAATTGAAATTGGAAGAAGGAAGAAAGTGGTAGGCCAGAAAAAACTTGTATCATAAAAGGTAAGGCATCAGAGATAAGGAACAGACAGACAGTACAGTACAAGGGAAAAATAAGGAAACGCGGGACGGGACAGAGATAGAGAGGATAGGAAGTGGATGCAAGGAGAGAAGGGACAGTTAAAGAGAGGAAAATGATTGGCAAAGTTGAAAGGAAGGGCAATGGAATAGAATTGCTCGGGTTAAAGAGGGAAAAGGAAAGGGGAAATTGATAGGCCGAGATCTTAATGTATTACCTACCTTGGGAGACAGAGCCAGGCTGTGAGATTGCCTGAATACACACTAGCTATGGTAATGACGGCCACCCAACTCACAGCCACAACACCCCGTCCGCTCACACTGATAGGCTGCCGGCCATGTGCTGTTGAAGATCACACAGTAAATCGATCGGGATCATTCATGTTGGATAAGGTGAAGAATACCCACAATGTCAGAGAGAGTGATGTATTTCTTTCGTACTCAGTCTGCCTTTGAGGGTAATTTTCACCTTTTACATATTCACACCAGCGTGAATTCTCCTCTATAGAACATTCTGGGCAATTTGATAGTGTACTGAAACTTAAAAACCATAGTAAGAAACTTCCTCAATTTACTAGTAGTGTGTGTTTCGAAGCATGCAGTAATTCAAGGAATTTGTAGCTGTCAATTATTGTAATGAGAGATGTCAGTACAGATATTGCTAGTACGGACATTTGAGACTGCTGAACTACAGAGAAGAATAAAGTATTGCTCAGCTTAATAGATTTGCGAAGATGAACATCTGTGGAATCCCACATTTGCTATTCGTGACAAATCTACTACCTAGTGAGCTGGCTAGCGCCCACCCCATGCTACCTCTAGCCGCTACCTTGGTACAGTTGCCTCTAAAAATTTCGAGACACTACCTGCTAGAGTCTAACAGAGAGTGTCGCGAAATTTTGGGATGCAACTGACTGCACCAGTATCTCGATGACGGAGCTTGACATGCTGTATCGCCCACTTCATTTACAGACACAGTAGTGACAATAACTGTTTCCAGCAGCTCAGTCCCATTGTTACTCATGATAGGCTGATGGGTACCAGCTAGATTTTGTTTGACGAGAAGAAAACCCACACTGACAGACGGATATTTATTACCTGACAGTTTCGGTGAACACTGCCACCATCGTCAAAGGTCAAGACAAAAAAATAAACGAAAATGAGTGGAATATAAGGCTCCAATATATACAGAATGTTGTGTTTGTGTGAGGTAAAACATGGAAAGAGGCAATCCTAATTATCCTATCATCATCTGTGAAAACATATCCCTGGACCTCTAGGATAACTACCGACATGTTATCCTCAATTTCGCTGCTTCTGGCATTCCAGGTTGAACGGGACATGTATCAGTTCACCAGACTCTCTCTTTTGTTGTTCCAGGGGTCGTCACAAACTGGCGAGGGTGGCCTCTCTCCTGGCAGAAGTTGGGATAACCACTTTCATGTATGTATTGTTCAGTCGCCTCTTACTATTTAACTATTCATCATTAAACATAAGGAAATGCGTTTAAGTATTCTAAAACAAGAATAACTGTGAAATACCAAAAAATAATAGCACTGGGTAAAACAACGTCATCCCTACTTGAATGCTTATGACACACTGAAGGACAAGGAGAGTGACGGAGGTATATAAGACACTCACGTCACACCTGACTCACCAATCAGGCGTACCAGCATTACATCACACTGTTAAGAGGATGGTAACGAAACTTTTTTTGCCGATTGTACATGTACACTCATGTACACGGTCAAAAATTGTCTTGATCCCTTGGCACGAGGAATTGCAACTAGTCGAGCTTTGATGATTCGAACTGCTGTGTGTTGTAGTGAGACACACGGTTGTTTGAATCTTCAAAGCTAGGCTGTTTGCGATTCATTTTGGGAGGGGATCAGGACACATTTCTGATCGCGAGTGTACAGCTGGCCACACTCTCGCAAGACACACCCAGCATTGTCAATTTTGGCCGAGATATTAACCTCGAAACACTATTAGTGAGCTCCGCTTGCCCGAACCATACACTGGTGGGTGGAAGAAATAAGGAGGGATTTGAGGAGTGTAAGTGGGGTGCCTATACAAGAGAGGTGAGAAATTATTGGAGGTGAAAGATGTATGGAATCTTTAATGAAAGTACGATATTCGTACAAATACAATGTTTTTTATCAAGCACTAAACTCTGGAAAATACTTACACTATACCTGAATAAGAATCATGAACCAGAAGGTTCTTTATTAAATAGGGCAAATGTGAATACCTGTATATGGAATGTGGCAAGTGTTGATACCACTAACACACTTCCATTTCCCACGTATCTACCAAACAGTTTATAATCGTCATGTCAAAATATCAAGGCTCTCATTATCCCTCACGTAATAGCAGCTTTTGGAATATTCTAAATACTTTTAATAATAGTCTGTTGTATTGAATATAGTGAACACGTACTGTGTGGTGATTTACTATGGATACCTCGGTATTTCATCTGTTTCTAGATAGCAATTTTTTTTTATTTTGGCAGATAATACTTGCATGTGAGCAGAGGCCAGGGAGATTGCGTCTGACACCCACAGGCTTGTCAACAGTAAATTATTTTTATTTTTAGCGCATTAATTAGAGACTGACGTTGACTCTAGTTTCGTTAGCCCACATTAGTTTTGATACTCGAAGAGGATTATGAGTTGGTTGAAAACAACTTAATTAACTGGTAAGGGTGTTGAAGACTGAGTGTGGAAATATTCCCTCACAAACATGTTGACAGTCCTGATGACCTGATGATGTGTAAGGGTCACGGTGCAGTCAGTCCGTTCACAAGGCAACGTGTATACGGAGAGTCACATTCATATCAGCCTTGTAGCAGAAGTTTAAATTCAAGAAATGCTTAAAATGGTTGCCGGCTTTTTTTTTAACATGTTCGATGAAATCTCAACTGTGCATCCCATGTATTACTTGATGAAACTATTACAATGTTTTAATAATCATGAACATATTTCTCCAGCAACTCATGACAGATGGAACCAATAGAACCTCTGTCACAACCATTATTATATTATGTTAATCTTCCTGATAACTATCCCCTCTCCTTCAACGATACACAGCTTGACCTTTCCCCCTCCATTAATATTCTTGGAGTCTCTTTCTCTCACATTCTCTCTTGGAGAGATCACATTACCTCTCTAGCTAAAACTGCTTCAAAGAATTTAGGTGTGCTGCACAGATTCCGTGAATACTTCACCCCCGCGCAGTTGCTGTCTCTGTACAGGGGTCATATCAGCCACTGTATGGAGTATGGATCTCATATGGGGTGGATCAACCTTCACAACCCTCCTGTACAAGGTAGAGTCAAAGGCCTTTCGTCTCATCAACTCTCCTCCTCTTACTGATTCACTACAGAAGAAAGGTGTTGATGATCCCAAATTTCGTCGAGCACCTCCACACAAACAAACATAATTTTATACACTGTTGTCGGCAACGTTACTCACCTCTCGGAGCGGGGTGGCCCAACAGGTGAAACGTTGGGCAACTGTACCTTCAAACGCAATGTGTCTAGGTATCTCGAACGAAATTGGACATGATTTTGGACACTCCAACTAACTACTATGCAGATGAGGACGGTGAGCGGACCCATGGCCTTTGGTCCTCATCTCTTTTTAATAAAATATATATAATTATATATATATCTTTACAAATACTTATAAAAAAATATTTTCATATAATCACTACATTTACATGCTATACTCAGTATTTATAATGATAATAATATTACTAATAAATATAATAATAATAGATCCACTCACGTTGATATATGAAGGACTTGGTGGTTACAGCTATAGAGTCTTTGAGGGGAAGGTAAAGACCAGGATAGACAGTAGCTAATATCCTTCCCATCATCCACAACACTGTCGTTACCATCACCAGGTAACCCACTAAGCATACCCACGTCTGTTAATTCACAATAAAATCATTGGATCTACTCACAGTGCAAGATAGGAAGTCAAATTGAATGACTGATGGTATACTAATTAAATCATATAAATAGGACCTCTGATTGATTGATTGGGGACAGGCTTGGGGGGGGAGGTGCAGGAGTAGGGGGACAGGCTTGGAGTTTTTGAGGGGTAAGGGGGGTGCGGGAATAGTGGGGCATGCTTTCTACCCCCCCCCCCCCAAGCCTGTTCCCCAATTCCCCCCCCCCCCCCAAGCCTGTCCCCTACTCCCACACCCCCTTCAAGTTGTTGGTATCGTAATTTAAAAACTGATAAAACTGATGGCATCCAATATCAATCCTATGAAATATACTCGAATCTATTTACAGGCCTCGATATGAATTGCTAAATCATGACAGTTCTTACACCTGTAGTTTAAAAAAAATTGAGGGCCCTTACTGGAGCTCCATGAATTCTCCAAACTACTCCAGGCAACAGATTCCCTATTCGAAACACTGAAGCGTTTTGTGGCCTGGATTATTTGGAGGGTTCATAGAGCTCCAGTAAGGGCCCTCAAACGTTTTAAAACTACGGGCCATAGTATCGTAATAATCCTACGAAATATAAAACTTGGATTTACTTACAGATCCGGATAAGACGTCAAATAACACGAAAGCAGAATCGATGGCAGCTGGTTCCCCTGTAAGAATGGAAGACCTGATCACCTTGAAAAACTCGGTGAAGTCAACGGCTTGAAGTCGATTGGAAGTGATCGAACAGGTGCCCAGTGCGATGTCAGCCTTCTGTTGGGTAGGTTGGTATGCTGATTGATTGATTGAGCAGGAAAGAGAACCGCCCTATGCCTGGAGAACTCTCGTATAATTAACTCTCGTATAATTAATTCTCGTATAATTAACTCTCGTATAATTAACTCCCGTATAATTAACTCTCGTATAATTAACTCTCGTATAATTAACTCCCATATAATTAACTCTCGTATAATTAACTCCCGTATAATTAACTCTCGTATAATTAACTCCCATATAATTAACTCTCGTATAATTAACTCCCGTATAATTAACTCTCGTATAATTAACTCCCATATAATTAACTCTCGTATAATTAACTCCCATATAATTAACTCTCGTATAATTAACTCTCGTATAATTAACTCTCGTATAATTAACTCCCGTATAATTAACTCCCGTATAATTAACTCTCGTATAATTAATTCTCGTATAATTAACTCCCATATAATTAACTCCCGTATAATCAACTCTCGTATAATTAACTCTCGTATAATTAACTCCTATATAATTAACTCTCGTATAATTAACTCCCGTATAATTAACTCTCGTATAATTAACTCCCGTATAATTAACTCTCGTATAATTAATTCTCGTATAATTAACTCTCGTATAATTAACTCTCGTATAATTAACTCCCGTATAATTAACTCTCGTATAATTAACTCCCGTATAATTAACTCTCGTATAATTAACTCCCGTATAATTAACTCTCGTATAATTAACTCCCGTATAATTAACTCCCGTATAATTAACTCCCCTATAATTAACTCTCGTATAATTAACTCTCGTATAATTAACTCTCGTATAATTAACTCTCGTATAATTAACTCCCGTATAATTAACTCTCGTATAATTAACTCCCGTATAATTAACTCCCGTATAATTAACTCCCGTATAATTAACTCCCGTATAATTAACTCCCGTATAATTAACTCCCGTATAATTAACTGTCGTATAATTAACTCCCGTATAATTAACTCCAGTATAATTAACTCGTATAATTAACTCCCGTATAATTAACTCCCGTATAATTAACTCTCGTATAATTAACTCTCGTATAATTAACTCCCGTATAATTAACTCTCGTATAATTAACTCCTGTATAATTAACTCCAGTATAATTAACTCGTATAATTAACTCCCGTATAATTAACTCCCGTATAATTAACTCTCGTATAATTAACTCCCGTATAATTAACTCGTATAATTAACTCTCGTATAATTAACTCCCGTATAATTAACTCACGTATAAGGTGGGACAGCAAGTTTGGTAAATATTCAAGGATAGATAATTATAGATAATATATTGAGCGAATTGGAAGGCTAAACATTTCTTCAATCTACCAGAAAGCTATATAACATTAATCAGAGACCTATTTATTGATATACTTTGGAGGAACCAATAGCTACCTACCTAGTTTAACCGTAAGTGAGCTTAGCCTTAAATAGCCAATCAATATGTATTTTATCACCACCTCTGTCATTCTTCAACTGTCCCTGTACAGTCGGCGGCAAAAGTCCTGTCGCCTCACTTGTTTCACCGAGGTACACGATGTTCATAGACTCGAGATTTTTAGGTGTAGAAAACGTGTGTATTTCTCGAGTCCATGAACACGACTTTTGCCGCCGAGTGTACAGTATAGTATCGTTTTCGTGCTTCCTGTCCTATACCTCTCTAGCCTTTCTCCCTCATTCTACAGGGTCTTCTTTGCCTTTGGACGGTTTTCTTTCATTCTTAATATAAAATCTTCCCTCCTTCCCATTAACGCTTTCACCCTCCTTCTATCTGTATATACTTACTTGTCAATTTCAGCATCTATAGTTATCTGCATTATTAATAAGACTTATTTATCACAGCATCTTGAGTCCATTTGTTCATTTGTTGTAGAAATATCAATAGGATACGCCCGCGTTTCAAAAACAAACATATTGCTGAAATAGTAATATGTGACTTTACCTTTTACAGCCTCGAGCATTTTTCCAGGCGCACAGATTGTATAAGACCTCAAAATTTCGTTCCATATTGATGATTTTAACCGTCTAATTCACCACGAGGCAATTACAATGAAAATGTAATCGTCTACATCTGACCTTTGATGCGCATTGCGTCAAAAAACTTCTAAAATTCCGGGAATCCCATAAACATAATTAAGGGCACCTCTTGATGAGTGCCACAGGTGTCGCAAGGAAAAAGAAAACTTATTATGCTTTTATACGTGAACGGGTTAAGAATTGAGTATGTGATTGAAAATTTTACATTATAGTCGGATTTAATATTTTCCGTGTGGCAGCATGTATTATTTTATCGTGCAATGAATGTTATTAAGATAACTTTTCTGCCACGTGGCAAGATATCAAGCGATACCGTCCGAGATGCAATTATTTGGACCCGTTACATAATCTACTGAATATACTGCTCAGTGAGAGCGGCCGTGGCCTAGTATGACTTTTACCTTAAACGGACAATATATGTTCCCCTTCTATATAATCTATTTTTCTCTTCATTACAACATATATCTATCACCTATACCCCTCTCACTTCCTTTCAAATTTGCATCTGTCTCTCCATTCCTTCTATTTACAAATTTGTGTTTTGCTTTCCCGCCACTCTATCACTTTGTCCTACCTCCTTAACTAAGTAAGGGTCTCCGAGTCCAAGGATAATAATTTGCTGTCCTCTGTTCAATTCTTACCCTCTCCTGGACGGCCATGACTCTTGTGCCTTCTTGATTCGCAAGTCCACATCTGAGATATTTGCTGTTGACGATGGTAAGGTTCAGACTACCAATAACCAGCATTAAGAGTTGACCCACATAGCCTGTACATTCAGTGACTCCAGTAGGGTTGAAGTAGCAGCGTGTGATGGGGTGGAAGACGTGTCCTAAGAGAATATATTATAGTTGAGTTAAGATATGCATAAACGGAATAAATTTGAGGATGAAAGGAGACCGCCATATATGCTCGGAAGACCCTGTAGGACGATAAAGTGACAGAGAAGTGGGTCAGCAAGAACGAAGGAAACAGAAGAAACATAGGAGCTGTTGAAGAATGCAGATTGATTTGATGACTACAGAAGACCACCTTACGTCTGGAAGACCTTATACGACGAGAAAGAAGGCGAGAGAGAAGTAAGACAAGCACAAATTTGAGGACCACTGATCCATAAGTGTGTCCTAGAAAACCGTCAAACTTTATTGTTTATAATATGGAATTTGTTTCGTAGTATAGTGGAGGAATCAATAGCTCCAATATACCAACAAGTACCCCTAAGATATCTAATATAACCCAACACGATCTCTCCTTAACTTGACAGAATGGTTAAGGAACAACAACACCGTATAAAGAGAAGCCAATATTGGCGACGTTTCACTACTGAATGAAATAAGCAGTAAAAGTAATTAATGGTGATAGTACCATCTGCTCTTTCATTAATGGAATTGTGGCGGGTAGCTGATTCTAGCCGCCACAATATTGTGGCGGCTAGAATCAGCTACCCGCCACAGAATAATACAGTGTTGGTAAATCTGAAGTTATTGATTCGTGCAAACTATTCTTAGCTAAAGGACACCTGATAAGAAACGACTCCTCCTTCAGCATTTGGACGTCTTAATTTTACTCACTTGGGTCAGTTGTACGGCGACTGGCCACTCGTAGAACTGATCCGAAAAAGTTATTGAGGTAGGGAGTCCTCAGAGGAAGTTTGGCTCCACTGATGACGGTGCTTTCATCACCCTTTAACCACTTAGCTGCTTCCTTCACCTTCATTCCATCCTCGCTTGCTATCCCCACCATCACCACCCACTCTGTAGAATGGATACCATCAAATTCGTGTTTCTAATTATTTTTTATTTTAAATTTTACCACCTTTCCACCTCACTATTACTTTCTCTTTCATCTTAACCCTATTCCAACCGAGCTATCGCTGAGAGACGGATTCATAGGTGCTAGCATCGTAAATCTAAGCAATTGTAATGCTTTAGAATTAGATGAACGAATTGTAAAGACTTCCGGGGCGGCAGGCATTGGTAAGTGACATTGGGTAACATGGTCTTGGAGGGAGATTAACAGGAAGAGTGAGAGCTGGTAGCCCAAACTGTCGTACCGCAGCGGCAGTGGCAGGCCTTCCCATTATACCCATTATAATGAACATTTGTATTCCCAAAATCGCTCAGTTTACCACTTATACAGATTGAAGTAATATATTTTCTCACACAATATCGAGAGAGAGCGAGACTGCGTGTTTTACTTATTAGGCTACACGTAATTTTTGTTCAACCCATAATATACAGCTAAAAAAGATTAATTCTGTATAATTTTACATCTACACACATTACTTATACTTTTGGTCTTTTTTATAAAGGGGCATATATATTGTAATGATAACATAACCACACGAAACAGATATACATGCGAGTATCACACTGACTAGGCTACAACAAAACATAACATACCGTACTATTATAACAAAGTTATTTTAGTTTTACATTGAAAAATACTTATACATAACTCCTACTATAAAGAGAGAGAAGGAGTGTGTCTTAGGCTATGCGCAAACATTACATTGCATAATTATTACTATAAAGAAAGGAACAAGAGAGAGAGAGAATGGGTTTAAGACTATGCGCGAAAGTTTAAGACTATGCGCGGACTCGTGGTCATAATTAACGTTTATTCGATGCTCAAACAAAATGTTACGCAGTTGTATCATATAATTATACAGAAGTTGTGAATGAAAAATAGCATTTGATTTTGCCTCCCATATCCACACCATCAATAGGCTCACCCCACCTGAGAGAGAGAGGTATACAGTCGGCCTCAGGAATTCGTACATAGGGAATTATATAGTTATAAAGGGTGACATAAGGCAATGTCGATCATGAACTCTTTCGTGAATGACACCTTTGAGAAAATCGCCGCCGAAGCCTCTTGCCTAGCACACTGCAACAAGCGGTCCACCTGTTCATGTAGATTTTGCCTTTTGGTGAGGGGAGGAACCACTCTGAAACTCATATATAAGAATATTGAGTGCACCCAGGTCCCTCCCCCCAAATATCCCTTTGAATTCAAATGATATCTCCATAACTAGTTATCTTGCCTGCAATATATTATTTACATCAGTGAAAAGTTAAACCCATTCATCCAAATCAAGTAAGAATATCCACTGCAATTCAAAGGGCACTTATTTGGGTATTATCCGCTCAAAGACTGCACAGTCTCTCTACACACATACACACACAGTCTATCTCTCTCTCTACACACACACACACACACACACACATTCTCTCTCCCTACACACACACACACAAATTTTTACACAATCAGGTATATAACTCTCAGACACTGGTATGTACAGCCATGGGTGATAGTGCTTGACCAGGTTCCAAGTTGTGTTGGTGAGCAACTGAACAGAGTTCGAAAAAGTGAGTCTTCTAAACCTCTCTCAACGTTGTGAAGGGTTTGGAAAATTCACTTGTTCGAACTCTGTTCAGTTGCTCTCCAACACTCCTTGGACCCTGGTCAAGCACTATCACCCATGGTTGTACGTGTGTACTAGACCATAAGCCCGTGAAGTGAAGTATGCCCTTAAGGTAAAAGAATGGTACGATATTTTTTCCTTCCCAGCGGTTGCAGCGTGGAATGTAAACAAACCGAGTGGGTTGTCAGGCGTACGATAAGTTTTTTGTGACGAAAATGTCCTGTCCCCCCTCGTGTACGTCCACTTTGCAAGAAAAAGATCATTCTCCATTACATATTAAAAAACATGGTTAAGAAATAAGAAATGTTACGATCATGAACGCTAGCGGTACAGGTCGTAGTTAATAGGGTTAAGGGGTCTTCCAGCCCAAGGAGGGTCTTCTTTCGTCCTCAGATCTTTCTCTCGTAGAATACACATATACCTGAGGCTGCTCATGTAAAGAGAGTGACCTGTTATGGGCAATTAGGAGTATACTGTACATACTCCTCCATACTGTGCTATGTAACACATACGTAACTCATACCCTCATACGTAGGAATTCAATTTTCTGGTATAGTTTGGAGGAATCAGTATCTTCCCAATTCCCCCCAAATTAACGAGCCCCTAAAGTGTGCAGATTTGGGGAATGAAAAAAGATCGCTCAAGGCCTGGAAGACCCTACAAAACGAAGGAAAAGGAGAGCAAACACGAAGGAAAGAGAAGGCGAGAGGGGAAAGTTGAAGAATTGTATGGGAAAGAGATTGAAAGCAGGGAGAGCCGGCACGAAGTAAATACAAGAAAAAGAGGTACAGTTAAATAGGGATGGCAGGGGAACCGAAGGGACGACGGCAAAATTTTAAATGGTATAGCTTACGTGAGAGCCGAGGAGACCAGATAAGCCACGTGATGCGAAGAGAGAGTGGAAGGTGAGACGAGGAGGCTGTGATTGAGGGTCCATCTTCCAGTACAACCACTACCCAATGAACTCGCTGTCAAAATATATATCGTAAGTTAAATGTTTATTATATATATATATACAGTACAGGGTGTCTGTACTTTCCAACTTCCCCCACCTTCATCCTCTAGGTGTCAGTTAGCTAATGATTAACCATAAATTTCCCCTGTGTAAATGATGGCTCTTCTAAAACAGTATTGTAGTACACACTGTGAATGGCCAAGACGATCTCATGTCAGTCTTGCTTGATTTACCCTTGTTTTATAGTCGTAGAGTCCAAGTCAAAAGGAAAGGCAAGTAAAAAACACACACATACACACACACACACACACACACACTCTCTCTCTCTCTCTCTCTCTCTCTCTCTCTCTCTCTCTCTCTCTCTCTCTCAACGTGAAGTAGAAGAGCAAGAAGGGGAATTAATCCACCGGATTTATATTACTCTGGAAACCATCGATGAAATTAACTCTACAACAAGATATTATGCGGAAAGACATTTAAAACCAACAGTGATTTTTGGTAGAGCACAAAATAACGTAAACACCATGATGGTATAAATAAATATTATGTATATATAAATATCTTTATTGGCAAAACAAAAACTTTCGTACAATATAGGTTAAATTTTTCATGTGGCCTATTATGTAATAATGAAATATATATGATTGATTTATTGATCATAGCGCTAGAAAAAGGTGATAGAGAGGTGACAGGAAACAGGAAGGAAATGGGAAAAAAAGGAAAACTTGAACAGCTGAAAGCTAGTAGCTGGGACCGAACTGACGCCAAAACCCATAAAGTATTGTCCACAACACTACAGGCAATACCTTCCTACAGGAATGGAATGTATAAAATACGCAATGGAAATACACTTGAATAGAACAAAAACTAATCCATATTTTGTCCAACCTCCCGCTGCATATACCACACACTGCCGTCACTTGATGGGAGAGAATCTACCAGACAAGAGCAGGACGTCGACGAATTTCTTCCTACACTTCTTCAGCTTTTCTCACTATTGACGCTTTTGTTTTTTCCTCCATTTCCCATTCCTGCACCATAATTGCCCATAAGTTTTCTATTATATTCCAGTCGCATCCCTTTGTGGGCCACTATATCAGTTTTATTTTAGGGCGAGTCGCAATCCAGTCGTTTACTAACCACGACGTATGAATTGGCGAACGGTCGTGCACCAGGCAAATGGGATGATTCAGGTTCAGGAATACAATAAGCTCGAACGACAGGAAGAAACAGTCACTTTTGGTAGAACATAAAACAACGTAAACACCATTCTTGGCAGCTAACAATTCTATTATCAGGGCTTTCATAAAGTGAAAATAAATTACAAAATGAATCAATAAATATATAATTTATTTATTATACAGCGAGTTATAAGTCAATAAAAGGCACATCCTTCTTGTATACCCGTTATATGGTCAGCTGGTGCACCTCTCTGATATGAATATGATGCTTCCAGCAAAGCTTCGCCTTTATGTTATATGAATCCCGAAGCATAAGGAAAAGAACTTAATTTGTATATGAAACTAAATTACATAATTCATTCTGTAAGTGAATTATCTAAGTGTGTGTGTGTGTGTTGAAAGGAAGGCCTGATGATGGAATTGTTAGCTACCAAGAATGGTGTTTACGTTATTTTGTGCTCTACCAAAAATCACTGTTGGTTTTAAATGTCTTTCCGCATAATATCTTGTCGTAGAGTTAATTTCATCGATGGTTTCCAGAGTAATATAAATCCAGTGGATTAATTCCCTTTCTTGCTCTTCTACTTCACCTTGAGAGAGAGAGAGAGAGAGAGAGAGTGTGTGTGTGTTTTACTTGTCTTTCCTTTTGACTTGGACTTTACGACTATACAGTTACAAAGGTAAATAAAGCGAGACTGACATGAAATCGTCTTGGCCATCACAGTGTGTACTACAATACTGTTTTAGAAGAGCCATCATTTACACAGGCCCCCCTAGCGAGAACTGCCTTGCCGAGGTGTGTGTCTCTGAGACCTGGCGAGCTACACTAGAGGGGGCTCCGGCCCCTGCTCTGCCCCGATATCGGGGAGAGAGGGCTTCCCATGCTAGGAAGGTCGCCAGTGAGAGACCAGACTAAATAGTTCCCATCTTTCAGTTCTTCAACTATCCCTTTTTTCATTTTATTTCCTTCCTGCTTGCTGTCACACCTCTCTATCACATTTTTCCGGCGCTATAGGACCTCGATGTTGCGGCGCCTAATATCCATCAATCAATCATTTACACAGGGGAAATTTATGGTTAATCACTAACTGACAACTAGAGGATGAAGGTGGGGGAAGTTGGGAGGGGTGAAGGCGGGGTAGACTCTCTTCCCCTCTTCCCTCTGTCCAGGGTAGGGGGTGGAAGGAAGGACAAGACCCTGAGTAGAAATTAGTGCTCGTGAGTGTACATATGCCTGATACACAATGCTACTGCCTTCTCTTTCGTCCTACAAAGTCCTACAAAGTCTTTCAGGGTTACAGCGATTTTCTTTCATTCTCTAATCAAGTGCATTTACTACTTCCTCACCTGATCATAAAGTCCGAGTCGGGGAGCAGCTTGGATAACAGCCGTCGCCCAAGTGGAAGACCCAATTAGCACCACAGTCCATTGGCGATCATGAAAGCAGAGAGCCCGACTTGGTTCACGCATCACTTCTTTAGTTAAGACTGAAATGTTGGTGAAAGTGCAGGTAGCCAGGCCACGTTGCCAGGCCTCGGCAGCCACCCCAGACACACCGCGCAATTCTCTACCTGAATCATAATATATATATATATATATATATATATATATATATATATATATATATATATATATATATATATATATATATATATATATATATATATATATATATATATATATATATATATATATATATATATAATTGAATGCGTCGTGACCGCCGTAAAATAATGTGCATGATGATAGATTGTGCTATATCTATGGTTCTACCAAATGAAACAGATTGTATTCGTTATCGTTTGCACCATGTTTATATAATACGTGTCTAAATTATTCAATTCATAATTATAAAGTAATACATTCATTGTTCAAGGGATACCCCTGTGACGAGTAGGGCAGAATATCGTTAATCAGAGTAAAATATAATTTAACACATTATTGCCTTAAAGTCTGACTAGGGTAAACATTACAGCTAATGAATACGTTTAATGACAAGTTATCTAAATCCGTAAATCTTAGACCAAATTCGTATTACTTGCCATGACCTGAATGAAAGATATTGGAGCAAAACAGTGGTCCCTCTTTCATCCTACTTCTCTCCACAACTAGCGCCGGTTAATAGGAGAGTATACTTTTGGTAAATTGGTGTGCCTTGATTCCTCCAAAGTATGTCAGAAAACAGGGCCAGATGGACAAAAATAATAGTACCTTGTTGCTTGGAATAGTTTGGAGGAATAATTTGCTCCATATTTACCAAAACTGTATCCTCCCCTTAATAGGAGGTATTGAAAAAAGTGGGTAATAATTATTGGAGGGGATAATACATTCCAGTGTTTATTAATTGCATATAATTACCTAGTTGTATAATTATTTGGCGTAACTCATCTTGGAAAGCATTTTATTCACGAAAAGATCCATAAATATCCCTAAAAATTGTTTATTTCGAAGCTACCCTTAAATTTTTTTCTACGTAAAAGTGTTGGCAATGGTATAAAATCTGAATACACTATTGAATCTCATTTGTAAACCATCTTATACTTGGAAGTTCTATTATTATGTAAAGTATTTAATCTCCTTAAAAGACGCTAAGCTCCTTTGGTTTTATACTGGATAATGCAATTGTTTGTCTGTATGCTTGTACTTCATTCTGCTATGTTATCAATATATGTTTGTATGTGTGTGTGTGTGTGTAGTAATTTGATTCTCATTGATTCTGTTTACTTGTAGGTATAGTTACATGCCTCTTGATTGACGCTACGGCGCAATTAATTAAAAAAAAAAAAAAAACTGGAGAACATGTGTATCTGCATTGTGATTAAATTATTGGCTTTTTCTTTGAAAGTAATAGCCTACATCCAAGACAAGTTACACTAATTGTTTACACAACTACTCTATTCAAAACTTGTGTTCCATTTTCCTCTATCTATCTGTCTCTATTTCTATCTATATATTTATATCTATATCTATTTCTATCTATATCTTTCTATCTATCTCTATCTGTCTCTATTTCTATCTATCTCTTATCTGTCTATCTATTTCTATCTATCTAAGCATAAGAGGCCAGCGGAACACAAGTTTTGAACAGACTATAGGTACAAAACTGTATTTATTTGCAACTTACAAACATTGAAAACACGAAACGGGTACACTGATAAACAAACTCACACTTACTATTATCACACTCTGCTACCATGGCGACAGAGGGGACTTTGAACATCGACAAGAGGTGACCCGCCTTTTCTTCTAAATCGTGGATGTGATGAAATATTTGTCCTCTTGTCCAACAGGGTCTTCCAGGACTAGGCCGATCTGCTTTAATCCTCATAACAAAATCATCTTCAAGACCATTCATCCAGTCTGAAGCCAAACCAGTGATGCCATCAATCATTGGTTTCATTCCTAATCTTGTGGCGATGACAGAGTGAAGGTGTAGTGCTGTAGTCTCACCGAGTCCTTGTAGTGCTGCCATCACCAACACTATTCCTAACAATGGGAACTACAAGATACATTAGAACATTTTATTGATATTTGTTTTCAGAATGAACCTTCCTTTCCTTCTATTTCCTTCTTGTTTGTTGTCCTGCTTCTCTATCCCCTCTCCCTCGTAATACTGTGGGTCTTACAGGCCAATCAATCTCAGAATGAAGCTTTTCTTTTGTAGTTTATTCTTCCCCGTTTTCTTTTTTAGTTTATTCTTCCCCGTTTTCTTTTTTTGTTTATTTTCCCCCGTTTTCTTTTTTAGTTTATTCTTCCCCGTTTTCTTTTTTAGTTTATTCTTCCCCGTTTTCTTTTGTAGCTTATTCTTCCCCGTTTTCTTTTTTAGTTTATTCTTCCCCGTTTTCTTTTGTAGCTTATTATTCCCCGTTTTTCAGATTTACTGCTTTCCACCGCCTCAATATCAAATAGTCTTTCTTAGCTTGGCGTTGTTAATCAGTATAACAACCCACCATAATAATAAAAATAATATACACAAACATATCTGTATTTGGAAAATATCATATCGCTCCCCTTAATTAATAACTGTACTATATGTATATCAGTAATATATTGAACCCATTAGAGAAGGACTGCTCAGTATAGAACTCAGCTTTCCTCAGAAACTATTAATTATAAATATCTCAGACTGACTCATTATAATTTAAAAAGCTGTACTAGAAATATGTTAATAAAAATATAGAACTCACTTGATAAGGAGTGTCCATAGAGTTTAGCATATGAATCATCAACATATACAACAACTCACTGCCTACACTTCACACAAGGGATTGTGCAGTCCTGGAAATTAAAATTAATAGTGAAGCGTAAGAATGAAAGGCGCCATAGTACAGTTGGCTCCACTTCCGCGTTTCTCCCCTCGCGTTGCCAATGTTGGGCCAGTCAGAAATTCGAATCCCGATTCACAAGTTAAAATATTCGAAACATTCATATCTTTCACTCTGAAATAAGAATGTTTCGAATGTTTTAGCTTGTGGATCGGGATTCGAATTTCTGACTGGCCCAACATTGGCAACGACAGGGGAGAAATGCGGGAGTGGAGCCAATTGTACCAGGTGAGCGTTTCATTGTAGTCAAGTCTATCTCTTCCCCCTCCCTGTATTCCCTTGGCTATCCGCCTCCCAAACAAACTTCCCTCTCTATCAAACCTTTTCGAAAATCACCATATCACAACTCTTGCTTTTCGTGTCCTATATCTGTCTGTTGTACCATAAATAGATTTTCATTGTAGTATCTATCATCTTTCACCACCCCGTAGGGGGGTATTGCCTGTAGTAATGTGGGCAATACTTACAGGGTTTTGGCGCCCCTTCGACCCCAGCCACTGACTTTCAGTTCTTCAACTGTCCCTCTATTCTTTTTATTTCCTTCCTGCTTGCTGTCACCCCTCTCTGTCACCTTTTTCTGGCGCTATATGACCTCGATGTTGCGGCGCCTAATATCTATCAATCAATCAATCAATCATCTTTCACCATTATCTTGCTTACCTACTTTCGACTATATATATATCTATACTCCTATGCTTGCCTTCGTGTCAATTATTATTTGTGTACATTATACCTATCAAAACGTTAAATTCAAATAGTTATAGATTGATATTACCTGGAGTTTCTCACTGAAGGGTTGTGCACGTCTGGTGTTCGCGAGGATTGTGAGCTCCTCTTCATTCGCCCTTTGTTTATATCTCCGTTGGCTCTCCTCAAGTTCCCTCCATACTGGTCCCACCCTGTTATCTCCCTCCCTCCAATTTAAACACTTTCTCTTATATTATCTCCCTTTCCTCTGTTCTCTCTCGTTCCTTCCCTTTTACCTACTTTTCTCCTGTTCCCTCCCTTGTATTTGCCTTCATTTTACGTGCCAACTTCTCTATCTCTCCTGTTGTTTTCCCTGTCTCCCTAACTATCCTTCTGCACCCTCCCCTGCTTTCACCCTCTCCTGCTTTCACCCTCGTGTTTTCTCTCTGCTCCATCACTCAATACTATACTTCCCTGACGTTTTCTACCCCCCACCCCTACCCTTTCCTTCGTACTGTTTTCTCCCTTGCCATCTCCCACTCTCCTGCTCCTTCCCTGTTTTTGTTGCTCCTCCTGTTCCCTTCCAACTGTTCTCTTTTTGTTTCCTCCATCCCTACTATTTCCTTCCTCCCTTCCTCCATACTGTTCCCTCTCTTTTATCCCCCCCCCCTGCTCTTTCCCTCCCTTCTGTTCTCCTCCTCCTCCTCCTCCTCTTCCTCCTCCTCCTCCTTGTTTCTTCCTACTTCCCCTATTACCTCCCTCCGGTTCCTTCTCCTCCTACTTCTCTCGTGCCTGTTCCTCTTTTACCTCCTTCCTCTTCCTTCTCCATTTACCTCCCTCCTGTTTCGTTTAATTTTAATTCTGTCCGGCTACAGACTACTATATCCATTTCTCCCCTCTGACTCATCACAAGTCCCCAGTACAAACGGCTCTGAGCGACTCTTAGCAACTCGTATTGATTCATTGCAACTCATAGCAACTCAGAGCGACTTACTGGGTTACTCATAGTGACTCATAATAATTCATAGGGAATCATAGCAACTCATAGTGTCTCAAAGTAAATTATTGGAATTCATAGGGACTTACAGCGACTATTATCAACTCATAGCAATTCACTGCATCTCATATTTACCCACAGTGACTCTTTAGGGAATTATTTGATATGTCTGAATTGAAGGGCTTCTGATTTCTCCAAACTATACTAGAAAACAGACTACTTCATTATGAGAATAGGGATCTGTTTCTGGAGTGTTAAGAGGACTATGTAGACTCCAAAGCAACCCCGAAATACGACTGCCTTAATTAATTAAGGGGAGAGTATACTTTTGATAGATTGGAGCACCTTGAATCCTCCAAAGTATGCCAGGAAACAGACCCAGATGAAGACAAATAATGGTATCTTGTTGCCTGGAATAGTTTAAAGGAATCATTATCTCCAAAATTGTCAGAACTATATCCTCCGCTTAAGGACCCTGTGATTGTGATGAAAAGTGGAGGCTTCTAATTCCTCCTAATTATGTCACTAAACAAGCTCCTTCCATATAGGTGGTGTTTCGTGGCGATGTTTGAAGGACTCACTAACCTTCAATTTTCTGACTCTCAACCGATCAGTGGTGGATGACTCGGAGTTTTTCACAATTCTTCCCAGTTAACATGAATCTCTATAAATGAAGGCTAGAGTCAATCTGAACGAGTCTCCTACAAGTCTGTGCTAGTCTACTTCGCCTTGCCAAGATTAATTAGGAGTTGCCACGTATGGTATGTAATTCATAACCATTTATTCAGTGTTGCTATGTGTTACAGCCCCAATCACTCCATTTCATTTTGTTTCATGTTTTCCCTTCTCTTTATCACATTCTCCCTTGTCTTACATTCAGGGTTTTCCAGACCTATTATGGGTAACATCGTGTTTCGGGAATAACAAATTAATTCATTAAAAGTCAGATCAGTATGGTACAGTATTTTGCCAGAGATTGTTTCACATTGTTGGCTAATATTCGGCAATATAATGCAGTACCAAAGGGGGATAATTCAGACACATTGAATTAGATGTGTGGTGATCATTTCCTATATCTATATATATAAAACACTCCGTCTGTGTGTGTGTGTGTGTGTATAGCCGCTATGCACAACCGCATCGTTTGACCTGGAGTAAAACGTAATACGCCATTATGATCGGTGAAGCCTGGGAAGCGTCCTCGGCCTACAAAACAAAAAATGGGAGGGTTGGGAGGGGGTTCGATCCCAGTACCCCTGCAGCCCAAGCCGAAGGCTGTTATTTAGCCTTAACCGAAAGATTCAAGGTTCGAATCCCCGGTACAATTTTTTTTTTTTTTTTTTTTTGTTACAAATTATACACCATTCTGACCGGTGTTGTCCCTGGAATGTCCTCGGTCTAATTTTATTTTTGGTGGATATGTGTTTCTTGAATTATCAGCTTAAAACAACCACAGATTTATGGCTGTCTCAACATAAACTCAATGGTTTCAAGCATCAAGGATGCAGGCAGGCCTGGCTTGCATGCCCAGTTTACCAATGAATTCAAACCACATAATAATTCAAGGAAATATATTGACAAAACCACATGTAGGATCTTCACCCGGACAAGGTCAGTATCGCTGCTAGTCAGTGATAAGGAAACGGACAAGGCTTCTATGACGCACTATACCTTTGACATTAGTCCTAAATTAAAGCTCCACCCACCCTCCACTCTTTTCTTTCCTTCTCCCCTACTCTCTTCCTCTTTCTCTATCTCTCCTTTTGTTCTCTCTCTCTCTCATACATAAAATCTGACGTGCTCATACTGTGTACATATAAAATTGAGGAATGCATTACTTTTTGTAAAGTAAAGGTAGAGCAGTGTGTGATAACGATTGATGGTAGAACAATGGTTTGGTGGTTTTCAGGTGTTCTGTGTTTTTATTCGACCATCTTGTCTCCGCTACCTTTCGTTAATAAAGATCCATTAATAAAACATGCCTACATTCCCAATTCTTTTCAACTTTGTATAAGGGTTTTATTGCTCCCCTCCCCCTCGTTTTATTTATTGTTTGTTTTACTGTCGGTGTCAGTGTCATCTCCCTCAACGTAAAGTCGCGAGCTAATGGGATAGACATTAACACACACACCTTGTTGTTATTTCTACTCGGCGAGTTATGGTGAGTGGGGAAGGTGTACAGAAGGGGCTGCATGGTGGAGAGAGCAAGAACAGGAAGGTGAAGAGATGGGAAGAGAAACGTCAAAGACCATGGGTGGAAAATCACACTAACGTGATCATGAATGTAGGTAAAGCCACATTGGTAGACGAAACGTTTGGAATAAAAAATGTCGTCTACCAGTGTGGTTTTACTTACAGTCAAAGACCATGGTTGGCTGAGTTGGAATGTGGTAGGTGTTGCCAAATAGTACATTATCTTTGGTATTTATGTTTGATATTGGGTGACTGATTGATTTGTCACTTGATATTAGGCACTGCAAAAGCAAAGTCATTTAGTGCCAGTAAAAGGTGATAGAAAGGTGAGACAAGAAACAGGAAGGAAATAGTAAGAAAAAAGGGACAAATTAAAAATCGAAAGGGAGATACTGGGCAGAAGGGGCGCCAAAACCCTTAACCCCTTAACCGCATAAGTCGACACCACCATGTGGGTGACAACATAAGTCGACAGTATAGTTTTCAACTTTGCGCGTCCCTTGACATGCTTATTTCGACTGCCAACAGAGGGTGTGTTTGCCCAAGGTATATAGTGCTAGCAGAGCCGTAGATAGAGAGAGTTTGGCCAAGTAGGTTTCAATCGCGCTCCAAGGTTGCTGATTGGTTGAATGGAGTCACGTGACACACAGGAGCCAAGCTGTTACCCAACGTCTCCGTCAGTCTCCCTATAGCCACAGTAAAAAATGCCTTATTGTGCAGCATAGGGTTGTTCACCACGCTCAGGAATGGGCAAAACAATGCATAGGTTCTCAAGAGGTACCCAGAGGAGGCTACTTTGGGCAAACAAAGTCAGAAGCTTGTCTCTCTACTCACGCACCCCCCAAAAACCCCCAAACCTGTCCCCTACTCCCACCCCCCTTTAACACGTCATTCTCGAACAACGAAGTAACATTGCCTCTGACACCCGTAGTTTTAAAACATTTGAGGGCCCTTACTGGAGCTCTATGAACCCTCCAAATAATCCAGGCCACAAAACGCTTCAGTGTTTCGAATAGGGAATCTGTTGCCTGGAGTAGTTTGGAGGGTTCATAGAGCTCCAGTAAGGGCCCTCAATTTTTTTTAAACTACGGGTGTAATACTCGTAATAATACAGTGTTCTCCTATCCTCAATTAACACCTAAGGGCCCCTGTGAAATAGTAAGAATATTGGAGGTAAATGAGTCCTTCAAATATTTCCACGAAACGCCACCTATAGGGAAGAAGCGTGTTTCATGGCATAGTCAGGAGGAACCAGAAGCCTTCAATTTTTATACACGATTCCAGGGTCCTTAACATTCTCACGTGTATATTTTCAATCGACTGCTCAAATTGTCACGAAAAATAGGATCTGAGAACGAATATGATATTAGGGGAGTCGTTTTATGATGAACTGGATGGCTACTGATGTCTCCAAACTCTGGTAGGAAACATTACACTCTTTCGTATACTAAGTTCTTTTTTCTGTTTTTTTCTGGAAGAGCCTGGAGGAATCAGTAAAACTTCAATTCCCCCACATTCCATAATCTGATGAAAAGGGCACCATTAAGAAAATGTCAGGCTAAAATAATGCCGTCGAATGATGTAGAAGTAATATGTCACAGCGATCTGTAAGATGAGA
This sequence comes from Petrolisthes manimaculis, assembly GCA_034508575.1. NCBI lineage: Eukaryota > Metazoa > Arthropoda > Malacostraca > Decapoda > Porcellanidae > Petrolisthes > Petrolisthes manimaculis. The sequence continues at coordinate 34,545 of JAWZYT010002018.1, read as the reverse complement.
TAGCCACTACAAACATTGATTATAGGATGGATTTCATTAGCAATTATTTGTCATCATCATCAACATCAACCTTTCCTTATCTTTCTTTCGATGCATACGTACGCCCACTCATCCTCTCTCTCTCTCTCTCTCTCTCTCTCTCTCTCTCTCTCTCTCTCTCTCTCTCTCTCTCTCTATATATATATATATATATATATATATATATATATATATATATATATATATATATATATATATATATATATATATATATATATATGTGTGTGTGTGTGTGTGTGTGTGTGTGTGTGTGTGTGTGTAGAGAGAGAGAGAGAGAGAAAGAGAGAGGGGAACACTGATTATATCCATCTCGGCAACTCATAGTAGACGTGACCAGTGGGTAACTTCACACATTAACGTTCTTACTTCTTTAGTTGAAGTTTGATGGATGAGAAAGGACGCAAATTTTATGTGTGTGTCAATATCAACATTGAATAAGCATGGGTGTCATTTTGTTATTTACAGTATGTAGTTATGGCCGATAATAACAGGATAATAAGGTAGATACAGGGGAAATGGAAATGTGTTAGTGGTATCAACACTTAACACATGTAATATAAAGGTTATTCACATTTGCTTCATTTAATAAAGAACCTTCTGATTCTTATTCAGTTATTGTGTAAGACATTTTTCAGCATTTAGTGTTTGATGATAACCATTGAATATTATACGAAAAAATATACACTAATATTACCTCAGTTGTTTTTGTGTTACATCATAATATGAATAAGTTAATCTTACCTTTAATGATGTTAATAATTGACACGAATATCGGTATATAAATAATTGACAACCGGGTGTATTTTCATACTTTTATTAAAGATTCCACACATTTTTTACCTCCTCAAGAATAATTTCTCTCCTCTCTTGTATAGGTACCCCCCCCCCCCCCCTCACCCTCTTCAAATCCCTCCTTACTTCTCCCTCCCAACCAGTGAATGGTTCCAGCGAGCAGAGCTCACAACTAGTGATTCAGGGTTATTTCAGCCAACATTGACAAGGCTGGGTTGGCCTCACGGGAGTGTGACCAGCTGTACTGTACTGTACGTAGTGTACAGCTGAAGCACCCTTCGCTGTCTTGGCAGCCCGAGGCTACGAGGAGTCGGACGAGTCATCAACGGTTCGCTTGGTAGAGGTTGAGGAGGCGGAAAGCTGCGACATGAGCTGCGGAGTGACCGATGAGAAGGTGTGTGTTGATCCTGGTAGCACCTAGCCGTTCGTTTGTTGCCCACAATAACATCCGACATCACGTAAGATGCAGCCACTCCCAGCCTCCAAGAACTTCCGAGATCACTTGATGACGCGTCCGCCCCCTGCTGCACCACAACTGGATAAAAGTCGGTAATTGGCCATTCTAGCGCCAACTTCAGTAGCAGCAACACCGGCCGTCGTACCTGCCCCTACCTGCACCAAGCCTTTCCCACCGCGTTCCCGCCTTGATCATACGTGTGTGTACCCGCTCTCCAGACTTCTGCAGCAGCCACCACGGCCTCTCACTACGCTACTCGGCAGACAGTCTATCTACGGCTACTTGTGTATAACCCCCCTGTACTTACCAATAAAGTGTCATCGTGTATACTAGAGTCTGTTCACCCCGGGGAGTAACGCAAGGGCTTATTTGACGTTATAACTGCTATTGAGGAATCAAGTCGTTCTAATGTACCAAACTTTCAGACAATGATTGAATACACCTACGAGTAGGAGCCATTACTGATGTCATTTTGCTACTGCTTATTCAAGTGAAAGTTACATTTCTACTGACAATAATTGCTTAAAGTGAAATACGGTATTGGTAAATATGAAGCAACAGATTCCTCCAAACTATTCCAAGGAACAGGCCACCATTATTTTTATTCATCTCGACCCGTTTCCTGACACACTTTGTAGACAGCAAAGCGCTCCGATGCGTTATTTTTTATCCATGCTGTCAAGCTAATACATGTAATTGACTTCCAGGGAAATTAGGAAATTGATTGATTTTATTTGAGGATTAAAGAAGACCACCTTAGGCCTGGAAGACCTTCGAGGACTAGGGTGGTGATAGAAAGGTGTGACAGCAAACACGAAGAAGAGTAGGGACAGGGAAATTAAAGAGTCATCGAATAGCAAGCACGAAAGAGATAGAAAAAAAGTAGGGACAAGGAGAAGGTGATAGAGAAGTGGAATAGTAAACAAAAAGAAGGGAGAAGGAAAGTAGGGACTAGTTATAGAGAGATGGGAAGAAATGAGATGGAGGTTATGGCCTCGCGCCAACACAGAGACACAAGTACCGTCGACCCCCACATGGTGTGCTATTTTGGCGCCTGGGTAGGTAGTAGTGGTAGTAGTAGTGGTGGTGGTGGTGGTAGGAAGTGAGAGAGGGCGAGTTGTAGTGATAGTCTGAGTGAGTGTCTGACTCTCTCTTGTGGAAGGTGACCGTTCAAGCTTGTTGTAACACACACAGTCTACTCGTATAGCAAACGTGTGTTGGGTGTGTGTGTTACCCATCTCTCAAGTCACCCATTTTATATCTCAGGTTTGGATACATTTTTTGTGTTTTGTTGCGTCATATAATTATATTATAAGCCATAAAATATAATATCTAGATGTTATTGTTTTTGAAGTTTCGGATCATCTATATATATATATATACATAGGTATTTATCACTGTGGCTGTACACTTAATTCTGTTATTAGATTGTTTTGTAGTACCACATATTGTGCATTCCATAGACTGTGTGCACCTTAGGTTGTGTATACCATAGGATGTATTCTACCATAGGATGTATTGTATCATAGGTTGTGTGTACGATATGTTGTTTTGTACAGCCACAATCAAATAACCAATGACACTTTCCTTCCATCATATCAGTATAATTTCAAAATATAACCATACAACACCTTATGTCAACTCAACTCCCTTAATTATTATTATGAGCTGGTGCAAAATCTTACACGTGTTGATCTTTAATTAATACCTAGATATTTACTGCGATGGAAGAGAAATGTCGGTGGATATTTGATTGTGGCTGTATCATAAAATGTTTAACAAAAATGCAAGTGTAGAACCATTTTAGAGAATTATTCATTACTGTAATGTACAGTCGTGGTAAAAAAAAATATTCCAAATAGGTCATCAGAGTCAGACAGCTTCCCTCTTATCTGTTCCTTAGCTGATATTTTCCAATAAATACGTACCATCTTTTAATTTACTCCGAGCAGCTAAGCACAACTTACAACAATAACATCATACTTGAACGTGAGCAAATTGTTTGAGTTACCCATATGATGGATTATTACATTTTACTCCTATTGTATGTATATTATTGATGGTGTAAAATAACAGAAGGGAAGAAACTTTGGATGGAAATTTGGAGGGTTACTGAATCCTCCAAATTATCTCAACAAACAAATCACCTTATTGTTGCTATCAGGGGATCTGTTTCGTGCCATAGTTTGGAGTTCCTAGACATAAAACGATCCCCTTTCGAACACCTACTTACACTTAATATTTGACCAGGGAGTATTAGACCTAGTCATGGTCTAGTCGTAGGAAGAGGCAGTCCATACTTTGATTACACATTTTAATGTATATATCTGAAAATTCACATCATTTACCTGCGCATATATTTACCATTAAAATAATCACTAACATATTTTTTTGATACGATAGGCAGGTATGGACGGAAAGGGTCATGGAACTCGTACACTTCCTGGTCAGAAATTATGTATCATTGAGTGTAAGAGTGAAAAAAATAGGGGGGTCATTTACAGTGGTCGAAGTGGAGGGCTATAGAATTCAAGCTAGTCCAAGACCATGGTAATTCGTAGATAGTAAACAGTGAATTTTCTGAATGGTGTTCTAGTTCATCGTGCGTAACCTGTCGAGGAGTGTCTTGATATGGATTTTCTTGGTGTAAAGTTTCATCCAAAACTTATTTTTGAGAAGCTATGCCACAATACTGGGACTGGGATATTGATCGAAATAATCTTTCACGTTGACTGGATATTTCTATATTCCTGAATGTTCGGTCAAGCCTTTCAAGCATATACATATTGGCATCAGTAGCCCCATTCACTATGCATTATCATCACTTAGTCCATATAGATCATTTAATCGAATAATAACAGACCAGCAATATCTTCTCTTTGTAAACCATATTTTTTTTTTTTAGGAGTGACTTGCTTCTCTGAGTCATAGGCGACGTGTTACGGGTTTGTGTATGCTATGCTGCATTAGATAATATGTAATCATAACAACTTGCTTGCTGAAAGTAAACATTCACGTGTTGCTGATGCAGCCTATGAGCTTGACATTGCTGTGGATAGATGTATGACGGCACAGTTTGGACGTAGCCTTATGCCATGCTCTGTTAGGGAGTGGAATGGTTGGCCATATTTGGTGTTGGATTAAAGCGTGCTGTGAATAATCTCTTGCGGCGGTTGATTTGTTTCCTTTTCTTCCGGTGTCTGGCTCACTTGCTTTAATAATAATAATAATAATAACTGGGTAGGCTACTCAACGAAACAGAGAGGTGTTTAAATGACTAAGGATTTATAAATGGTGTTTCAATTACTAGTTATTTACCAGTCGTGATTAAATGAGTAAAAATCACACGATAGAAGTACTTGCGTGTTTAATTAAGGTGGTAGTTCTTTTTTGGTACATTGGAGTGCCATGATTCCTCCAAAGTATGCCAGGAAACAGGACCAGAGGAGCAAAAATAATGGTGTTCTGTTGCTTGGAATAGTTTGGAGGATTCAGTTGCTCCAGATTTACCAACATAAAACTTCCCTCTTAAGTGCAATACCTACACAGGAAATGAGTGGTGGGACGTGTGAGGTGTGTGGCAACGCTGCAAACCAACGATGTGCCAAATGTCACCAGACAAACTACTGCAGTAAAGACCATCAAAGGCAACACTGGAAGGTCCACCGCTTGCAGTGCAGTCCATATAGGTAATACTACTACTACTACTACTACTACTACTAATAATAATAATAATAATAATAATAATAATAATAATAATAATAATAATAATAATAGTAATAGTAATAGTAATAATATTAAAAATAAAAATAATAATAATAGTAACAGTAATAGTAATAGTAATAATAATAATAATAATAGTAATAGTAATAGTAATAGTAATAATAATAATAATAATATGTAGAGTTGTATGTATGTATATATATTTGTACACGCACCACCCACAAACTAAGCGTCGCAGAGCAAAACAAAAGTCATCTTCGGTATCAGAACTTCTTTCAATTCCCGGTTTCAATTTATATTCTCCGATATATCGTTTGTGTTTAACGGGCTGCAGTTCCCGGTGAAGCTGAACTATGTGGTCTTCGTCATAACTATTACTAACTATTAAGAAGAGCCAGTAATCAGTCGTTGAAGGTTCGAGAACTTGACCTCCTGACCAAACCTGTATTCTCTCACAGAGAAATTGTAATTCTCATCGAATCTACATCCTCTCCAAAGCAGAGGGCAACATGGCAAACGGGGTTAGTAACGAGGTTCTCCAAATGTAATAATGGTGTTAAAAATTGCTGTGACTCTATTAATAATGATAAAGATGGGTCAATAACTACGTCAATATGAAGTGGGTCTTTTTTTTCAATAGACATCTGGAAACGCAACAGCAATGGTCATAAACCTCCCTTCATGAAATGGTAATCTATATCGTTCATAAAGTATGTACACAAGCATTAAATAATTTTCACAAATGACAGCCATATCATCTATAAATAAATTTGACTAAAATAACCTTCGTAAGTTAAAAAAAAAAAAAATTATATATATATATATATATATATATATATATATATATATATATATATATATATATATATATATATATATATATGTGTGTGAGAGGGTGTTCCCTCCCACACTACAAGCCTCATCCCCGAGCACCTTGGAGAGACTAAGAACCGTCACCCACCCAATACTCGGAGAGGTGCCTACAACGAAGGTCCCCAAGGCTGGGACACTCAACAATAAGATATTGTATTCTCAGAGGGACCAGACAATCATCACAGTAGGGGTGGAGTGTCCTCTCCATTAAAAACCAATGAGTCAATAGTGTGTGGCCAATGTTGAGACGGGCAAGAGCCGTCTCTCACCAGCGGGACAGGCCATTGTAGCTCCACAAACTCGGGCGTTGGCGGATGCCGCAAAGCTTGTTAGCCCCGACGGCGTCCCATCTGCCCTGCCAACAGGAACGAATGGCAGCATCTATGTTGGGTTGAAGGTGAACTGCAGGGGCAGGATGACGCCTGGCAGGAGGCCGAAAACTGGTGGTCTCAGCCTTAGCCAGGGCGTCAGCAGGCTCATTCCCATCGACTCCCACATGGGCCTGATCCAACCCATGGTTTTCTCTCGCATCCCTTGTCAATTCATAATATTTTGACAATATAAGTTATCTACCGTTATTTACAAATATTTTATATATTATTAAGAGGAGAACCGTTTTTTAGTAGGGCTACTGACTCCTCCAAACGATGCCTGGAAACAAATTGCCTCAGTGTTACTAGTGTGGGATCTGTTGTTTCATGGCACAGTTTGGAGAATTCAGTGGTCCTCCAAGTAAACTCTTGATGGTAAATTGTAAGGTTATTGATTCCTCCTAACCTTTCCAGGAGAAAAAGTGTATTGACAAAAGTTTCTCCATTTGATTGATTAATTAATTCAGATATACTATTTTCAGCTACCTTATACCGAAAATTATTTTTCAGATTTTAATGCATGGATATATTTCAGTGCCAGGACACACACACACACACACACACACACACACACACACACACACACACACACACACACACACACACACACACGCACTACAGTCCAGTTATAAAATATGAACTAACTAATGTAAATAAATAACATCTATTAACAAACTAATGTAAGCTAATAAATGTAAGCAAACCATTTTAATCATATACAGTAAATGTAAATTCATTATCATCATCAATATACTCTATTATCCTCTTCTTTCGAGAGGTGGTGAGGCTCTTGTAAAGTCATGGTCTAATGTACTGCAACCTGGTGAATAAAAGCGAGCTATTTGAGTTAATTTTATGAACCAAAATTGCACACACCAACAGCTATAGTTTCGGATCATTTTTCGAATCCATCTCATTGGAAGGTGTTGCAGTACATTAGACCATGACTTTACCAGTGCATGACCCCTGACAGGAAAGGTGTCTCACTCTAACACCCGTAGTTTTAAAACATTTGAGGGCCCTTACTGGAGCTCTATGAACCCTCCAAACTACTCCAGGCAACAGATTCCCTATTCGAAACACTGAAGCGTTTTGTGGCCTGGATTATTTGGAGGGTTCATAGAGCTCCAGTAAGGGCCCTCAAATGTTTTAAAACTACGAGACTGACTCCACACTTCTCCACGCAACTCACTTTCCTACTAATGTAAACAGACTTATGTAAACTAACTAATATAACAACTAATGTAAACAAACTAATGTAAAAAAAACTAACTACTTTTGTGTGCATGGGTACAGGATGTGTCAGAATGATATGCTGGGACGACACACACACAAACACACAAAAGTATGTACAAAAGTGTATGCAAAACTAACTAACCTTATAATTATGGTGGGTACAGGGAATGTCAAAATGAGGTGCTGGCATGACACACACACACACACACACACAGTAATGTAGAAAAGAATGCAAAACTCACACATCTTGTATGGTGTGTACAGGGTGTGTCAGAATGAGGTGCTGGGACGATACCTTGAGGCTTCACGAGATATCCAACCTGGAGAAGTTATTATGAAGGATACACCACTAGTTTTGGGTCCCCGGCAGGTAAGTATACAGTCTCTCTCTCTCTTTCTTTCTCTCTCTCTCTCTCTCTCTCTCTCTCTCTCTCTCTCTCTCTCTCAGTGTAGTTTGTTGTTCTATAGTCTATTCAAAACTTGTGTTCCGCTGGCCTCTTATGCTTAGATAGATAGAAATAGATTGATAGATAGATAGACAGATAAGAGATAGATAGAAATAGAGATAGATAGAAATAGATATAGATATAAAGATATAGATAGAAATAGAGACAGATAGATAGAGGAAAATGGAACACAAGTTTTGAATAGAGTATAGTTGTGTTGTACTGCCCTGAAGCATCAGTTTTCCCCCCTTGATAGCCATAGTCGTGCATAGTGACGAAAGAGCGATTGAACAACTCACATCCACCTCCCCTATCCCAACCAAAGTGGGTCATATGATCGGAATATTCAAAACAACAGTGAAGCATTGTGACATATATGATTGAAGGGGAGATTCTTTCTTTTTAGCTCCGGCCTAAGCGGAGAGCTCTAGGTCTTATCGTAATTATTGTTCTTGTTCTTGTGCTTGTTCTTCTTCTGCTTCATCTGCCCGCAACTGTACATAAAATTTACACTCCCGTATTATTGAATAACGGTTTTAATGGAGTGTAATATACATGATTAAATATAATAAAATATTAATTAATCTAATTAGTGTATGTGTTTACAGGTAACGGTGGCAGTGTGTCTCGGTTGTTTCTCTCCCGTTACTGGTTCCTACACGTGTACTCAATGTGGTTGGCCAATGTGTGGAGCACAGTGTCAGAAGTCACCGTTACATATACCCGAGTGTCAACTATCCCGTGAACGGTAACAATAGGAAGGACCAGCAAGAGGAAACCTTCTCTCTCTTTCTAATATATATATATATATATATATATATATATATATATATATATATATATATATATATATATATATATATATATATATATATATATATATATATATATATATATATATATATATATATATATATATATATGAAAGTTGGGGGCTCCGCTCTCAAACAATGACCCCACCAAAGGGTCATTTAGCCTCATAGCTGAATACCTTGATAATGATGATGATGATGATAATCAAATCAACGGGAGTCTCTCTCTCTCTCTCTCTCTCTCTCTCTCTCTCTCTCTCTCTCTCTCTCTCTCTCTCTCTCTCAGTGCCATCACTGTACAAAATATTTCCTTCCCCTCCCCCTTCTCTCTCTCTCTGGTTACTACACTTTCGTAAGAATTTCAGTTTTAATAATATTGTTATGATAGCCATCCCTGTACTATGTTATCGTTACTATATACCACCGATATTCTGGCACACGATGGAGTTGTAACGGTGTATATATATGTTATTATATTTGTGTTATTATTATTGTTATTGTTGTTATTTTTTTTAAGATGAATGAATGCTCACCAACAACATTTTTCCTTGGGAGTGAGCTTTACATTTATAAATACCTTTCATTATGAAAGGTTTGACAATGTCTAATACTTGTATAATGCAGTTTGGTACTGTTACTTCTCCCTCTGTGCTTGATTATGATTAAAAGAAAATATATGTCATTCATAATAGTATCCTCGAATATGTTCTTTCAATGTGTTTATACGCGGTCAACATTGTAAGTTGCTTTATGATACTTTTTTTATTGGATGACGATACATTCATTTAATGGTGATCACTCAGAGATGTACATTTTCATACTTTTCAGAAGTAGTTCAATAATTGTCCCTTCTATATATTTCTGCTTCCTTTATGCTTCCTATCCTTCAATTTCTCCCTTGTCTTTCCTTTCCTTCTATTTCTTTCGTGCTTGATGTCCCTGTTCTCTCTCACCTATTTCCTCGTCCTACAGGGTCTTCCACATTTATACCTCCATGGTCTTCCAGGTCTAGGACGGTCTTTTCCCATAGCAAATCAAAATAAATAAATCAGTCAATTTCCAGGGGCAGTAAAGTATAGGACGGTCTTCTTTCATCCACAAATCAACCAAGAAACTTTTTCAGAGGCAGTAAAATTCAAGTCAGCAAGTTCGGGGAAGAAAATCAAATGTACGAATGCATCACCCCTTTGCGTTGTCTGTGGCTCCGAGATCGGGACTGCAACCAGTGGGCCACGCTGATGCAAATGGAATCTCACCTGGAACAGCGTCGCGGCACTGAAATTCACGACCTCAATCAAGTCAACGTGGTCGATTTTATACAGCGATACCTCAATGTGCACAGCTTCACGGACGAAGAAGTTCAGAACGTGTGTGGAATCATTGACGTCAACGGCTTTGAAATTCCCGCTCAAGCGACTGCTCTGATTGGTTTGTATGGGAAGGCGTGTCTCTTGGAACATAATTGCATACCCAACACAACCAGGACCTTCGATGCTCAGCTAAACATTGTCATCAGAGCGGCGGTCATGATTACTAAAGGAAGTCACATCGCTACGTCGTACACTGACCCGATGTGGGGTACGGCAGACAGACAAATGCACCTTCGTACCACCAAGTACTTCGGGTAAGTAATTACACTCTAAGTCCAATACCTACAAATCAAAGTTTCGCCAGCCAGATGGATGACAGGAAGGGAAAGTCAGTGTTAAGGACACTGTGATCGTGTATGAAAAGTGGAGGCTACTGATTCCTCCTAACCATGCCATGCACGAAACAAGCTCCTTCCCTATATATAGGTGGTGTTTCGTGGCAATATTTGAAGGACTCATTTATCTCCAATTTTCTGACTACATCACAAGGTCCCTTAAAGGTAGGCTGAACGATCACACAGACTGGCTCATCTGGTTGGTAACAAGACCATTGGTGAGGTTACATTCTACAAATCATGAATAGTATCAGAAATTCCTGAGAGAAATTCGAACTGTGTTACAAACGAGGTAAAGTCATGGTCAAAAGTTCTGCAACCTGGTGAATAAAAGCGAACCATTTGAGTGAATATTATGAACCAATATTACAGAGACCCACAGCTACTGTATATAGTTTCGGATCATTTTTCGAAGCCATCTTATTGGAAGGTGTTGCAGGACTATTGACCATGACTGTACACTCACGATACATAATCTCTGACCAGTTAGCCAGAGTGGTGGCCAGATGAAGCCAACTGGATCAGACTCACTCAAATATCAGAAAAAAAGCTTTAAAGTTTTGAGCTTCATTTACAAAGTTCCGAACATCAATGAAATAGCGAATGTTTACACTTACCCTAGCTAGCGTAACGTGACAGCAGAGAAATTTTCACGACTATCACAGCAGTCGATAACTATAGAACATAATATATCACTGCCACTAAAAATGGTATATCTAATACAAAAAGATGGTAATTATGTAACGATTGTTTTAGATCATGGACAATATATTCTACTTATTAGATTTTATGGACAATACATAGTCATAAACTATTCCGTTGTAAGTCAGAATAAGCACATTGGTGTATTCCTTAGCCGCAGTATACCTTGAACCCGTGTAATGTGTTTTGACTATGTTATCGTACCCATAATGTTTCGTTCAAGTGGGAATCTCTTGCTGATACATTGGCGGGTCAAAAATTTGCGGTTTCAATGCTGCTCCAAACCGTATTCAGTTAAATACTAAAGCTTTCTGGTATTTGATCATGTCTGAATCAATTACTTCGTCTCGCCACGTTGTCAACGTTGCCGAGATATTAACTCCAAAACATTTGTGAGCTCTGCTCGCTCGAACCATTCACTGGTGGGAGGGAGAAATAAGAAGGGATTTGAGAAGGGTTGTGAGAGGGGGGGGGGGGGGGGTGCCTATACAAGAGAGGTGAGAAATTATTTTCCTGATATAGAATGTCTTCTTTTTAAACGCTTGTCAGATTAAGAAGTTGATGAATGTGTACAGTAATTGTTAATATTGCATTGTATCGTTGAATTTAGATTTAAAACATAATCAAAGTGGTGCTCTGTATAATATTATAACTTATTCATTCTCTTCGTATTTGATGTTTTGCCTGTGGTGGTACTCTCTCTCTCTCTCTCTCTCTATCTCTCTCTCTCTTCGGTGCAGGTGTGAGTGTGAGCGATGCAAAGATCCAACAGAACTCGGTACACACCTTAGTAGTTTACGGTGTGGTCAGTGTAGTGGTGGAGCGGTCCTTCCTTCACCTTCCCCTTTACACCCTCATCTCTGGTGCTGTGTCTCATGCCAAGCCACACTCCCTCTACATCAGGTATGTGTGTGTGTGTATTGTTATTATTATTATTATTATTATTATTATTATTATTGATTGCTATTGGCGCCACAAAAGCAAAGTCATATGGCGCCTCAACAAATTATTAATTTGAAAAAATGAATTAAAACTTTAAAGTAAAACGGTGAAGATAAATAATTATAGAATTAAACAAAACAAATAAATCATCAACCACCAGGTCAATGCCAACCATAAGAATATAATCAAGCTATCAATCATTCAATCACCAGGTCAATGCTTACCTCAAACAAACCGGAGAGAAGCTGGTCACACTCAAGGACAACCCCATCGCCGCCTCAGAGTCGTACCTCAAGTCAACGTCAACCCGTCTCCACGAGAATCATTACTACCGAAGTGACGTTAAACTGGCCCTAGCTCAGATGTACGGGCATAGAGGAGGAGATGGGAGACAACAACAGAACCTACTATGTGATCTCTCAAAGGATACGCTTGAGAGGAAGGAGCGCCTGTGTAGAGAGGTTCTTGCACTCGCTGATGTATTGTGTCCTGGTGAGTCCTTGGGCCGTATACAAGAAAATTAGTTGTGTTGACGATGGTAAAGTCATGGTCTAATGTACTGCAACATCTTCCAATGAGATGGCTTCGAAAAATGATCCGAAACTATAGCTGTTGGTGTGTAATTTTGGTTCATAAAATTAACTCAAATAGCTCGCTTTTATTCACCAGGTTGCAGTACATTAGACCATGACTTTACTATTACCCACAAGAGTTCCTGAACACCTCAGGTTCGCCTCACCAGTATTTGATCTGGTATCATTAACCCATGTCCAGATGTACGATATAATCTGTTTCCTATCCTCGCTGTCTTTTCAAGTACTTGTAGGTATTTACTTGACTTTATGCGATATTCTTTGAATACCGTGATTTATACCTCCATTCAGGTAAGTTTTATTGACTCTATTAATTTTATGTGTTAACTGTTATCTAAAAGAAGTATTCCTTTTCCATCCCACTCCTGCTCTCCCTCCCTCTCTCTCTCCCCCTGCTCCTTCCCTCCCTTCTTTTCTCTTTTTCCCCCCAGTTCTCCCCTCCTTCCTTCTCTCTCTCACCCCCTGCTTCTTCCCTCCCTCCTCTCTCTCCCCCTAGACTCCCTCCCTTCCACTGTTCCTCTCCTAATATTTTCTACGTGCTTACTGTCCCACCTTTCTATCCCGTTCTGTATTTATTATCGGCGGCTTCGGCGTGGTTGTGTGATCCTAGTTACCTAACTCAACGCAAACCAAAAGCATATTTAATCTTAATCCCTCTCTTACCTATTACTCCTCTCTCTCGCCCCAAGTGTGTGCATGCGCGTATGATCCTACAAATGTGTACAGTTGCCCACACATGAATCTGGTACGCCTCGCTACTTGTGAGATACCTACAACAGGAAAGAAAGTGAGCAAAAGTTATAATTTGTTGACAAGCAGACAGTAATAATATGTTACTGTCTCTCATCAACAAACTACATTTTTTATCAATTTCCATTCGTTTGTAGCCACCTCACAAGTAACGATCCATACCAGCTTTTTTTCACGAAAGACTTTAAACCCATATTATTTGCAGATTTTGAAACATGTAAGTTATTTTGTTGTCTTGTGTTTACGTTATGGATAGTACCTACAGTTGGGAGTGAGAACAGCCATGTTTGGTACAATATTGTGAAGGACTTTGTATACCATGCTACATAATTCTAAATTACATTTTTGTTCTATATTTAGCCACTGTAGTTCCTTAAATATAGGAGTGACGTGATCGTACTTACGAGCGCCACCTATTGCTACTTTGGCAGCAAAATTTTGAAGCCTTTCTATTCGTTGAATTTGTTCCTTACTAGTTGGGCTCCATATTAACATGCAGTAATTTATTATACGAAGGACAAGTGTCTACACTACTAATATTTTTGTTTCTTTTGTAAGTACGTCCTGAATACGTGTTAAAAAGATAGAGACATCAGAGTAAATAGTTTGGCTGAATGAAGGAATAAACCACACAAATCATAGATTATCACCACAGTGTAAGTAAATAGCTACAGATATATACCGCCTCAATGTTAGTAAATAGCTATAGTCATGTTAGGGGGAGTAAAGTGGGAGAACAGAAGATATCGTACATCTGGACATGGGTCAGTGATACCAGATCAAATATTGTTGAGGCGAACCCGAGGTGTTCAGGAACTCTTGTGGGCAATAGTAAAATACTTGTATGAAGACGCTGTACTGTGTTTAGAAAGTCGTCGTGCCATTACTACGCCATTCTATGTAGGATTATCAGAGGTGTTGATGATGGGACAGTACAGGTATGATGGCTCTATCCTGTGTCTAGGGATACCATTACCACGCCATCGTCAACACCATCTATGTTATTACTCACAGCCCATTGTAAGGAGTGTATTTCAACTCGGATTTTCCTTCAATTTTTAAACTTATTTTTCTCTATGTCGATGAAAATGAACATAGATAAGGAACAACACTGTGTGATTAGGAATGAACCTCTGTTGGCATTTCGCTACTGTTTTTACAGATCAAGATCATGAGAGAAAAGGAATCAATGATGAAATTTCCCATATTGTTCTTATCTGTGTGATAATAAGAGTGAGTGATCCAAAATATTGTCCAATTTCGTTCGAGATACCTAGACACATTGCATTTGTCTCTTCTTAACTCTCCATTCCTTCAATCTCCTTCTGTATTTCCTGTCTGTCATAATTCTCTATCACTTTCTCCTTCGTCTTTCAGGGGTTCCAGGAATAGGGTGGTCCTATTTCACTCTTAAAATTTGATCAAATTCATTATTACTTCTTTTTTTTTCAATTATTGTCTCGGATTCTATGTTTCGGAACACTTTGGGTTCATGTACCCACTACTTCATTTGACACTCAGTAAATTATTGAAGATCAATACAAAAAATTCCAGGATTCTATTTTTCATAACTCACCACATCTACATACACTCAGTCCCTCATTGAAGACCATCAAATGTTTTTCCATGCTTTAGTTATTCATTACTCACCTCTCCATTTTCCACTCAATCCCTCATTGAAGACCAGTACTATAAATAGGCTTCTGATACTTAGTACCCAACGCTACAGTTTGCACGCAGTCCATCATTGAAGAGCACCATACATTTTTTTCCAAACTTGGTGTTACGTCCTTACCACCATTCACTTCATCTCTTTCTCTCACTCACTTATCTACTCATCTATTTACTGACCTTACTTACTTACCATGACAGGGGAAAGCAGACTGAGGGCGCTCTTGCTGTACGAGTTGCAGTCTGTGTGGAGAGAGCAGCAAAGGAGACTTCCCAGGAAACTACGAAACTCGCCCAAGTCCAAAACACTGCTACAGGTATACTATAAGTAGGACACACAGGTTAAGGTAGAATGGTGGACATGTCCATGGTGTGTTCTGGGTGCATCATCTTCATTCACTTAAAAGACACTAACAAAAGCATCAAGAAGTGTGAAAACGCGTTCTGGCTACAAATGCATATTCTACATACAACATGGTATATGGTGAATTGGTGATACCCTTAATTAGACTACTACCTATGGAAGGCAAAACCATCATAAGGAAAAGAGAAGATGCAGACAAAAAGCTGTATAATAATAAAGCTGCCATAAATTTTAATAATAATTATATATATATATATATATATATATATATATATATATATATATATATATATAATTACTAACATTACATGTTTATAGAATGCTTATTAGAATGCCTTTTTATCATAATTATTGCGTTTCAGCTTTTGGCCTTGTATTTTTTACGTTGATAATTCTGGTTATTTGTAAAAGATTGTAGTGTTCCACTCCTTATTGTAGTGTCCACTCCTTATTCTTCTACCACGTGTTGCTATAGCATTGTATGGAGAGGAGACAGACAGTATTCCAGCTGTCTATTAATAAACTTAATCCCTGGTCAAGCGCGCCTGGGGCAAGAGTTAATCCTTTACCATAGGACATAAAAGCCAGGCCGCTGCCCTCTTACTCCCTCACTCACCCTTGGACACTGGACACGAGAACACCTCCACCTAGACACGACACGCACTACTGCAGAAGCAACCACACCACCCGACGTCCAGCTAGCCACGCTGCGTCGTAGCCCCACGTGGTTATTTTGTATCACCTGCGTGTCCTCCTGTTTCTTGTGTGTTCCATAATAAACTTGTGCCTTGTACAGAGTCTACTATTTGAAACTCCTATGGTGTAGTACCCACGAAAACACTACATTGGTGACCCCGGAGTATAGTAGCACTCGTACTCGGCCCTACAAGCTACAACCTTCTTCAAGATCCTCACGCCCCATCTCCACGTGCACGCCACCACCACAACAATAAGGTACCTTTCGCCCTCCTGTATCGTACGTGCGTCGCTGCCCTGCCTCGCAATTATACACCAGCCACGTGCACGCCCTTCAGAACCCTACGACGTGCATCGCTGCCTGATCAACTCATCTCCTCCACCACATGCAACGGCAAGCCAAGGTACCCACCACGCCACTCCAGTGTCCAAGCTTCTACGACGTCACGCCACTTGACGCCTCTACAACCCACCCCGCCTCCACTACCCTATGATTTATGTGTGTTTTTTTTTTCACCCGTCCCCAGTGCTCTTCCCCCTCCACTACTCTTAACTTAACGTAAACTCATTTCCCTTCCCTCTTCCCACACCCATCATGTACTATACCCCCCAACCCACTCGTCCCTTACCCCCATATATCAAATGCTCTCTTGCGCCCCAAAAGAACCCTCAACAAACCATCCACACTCAACCCACACCCCACACAACCTCACACACAGCCACGCTCAACGACACCCACAACCCTAGTGTTACACAGACACCCAGCCGCTACATCAACCCTAATTATGAACGCGACTCGTTTCTATCCAGGCTCCATATCGTTAATGAAACTTTTAGAAAACACGCACGTAAGGGTATGCCACCTCCAGAGTCCATCAACTCTAAGATAATGGAACTGCAAGAGGATGCAGTAAAGTGCCAAGGACGGTTTCATATACCTCACTCCCCCTTCTTTCCACTCTCACCCCCAACCAGTCACACATCACCCATCCCTAACCCCTCCTCGCCTTCCCCACCAAGACCCAGATTACTATACCCTCCCCCAGTAATGGATGAGGTACTGAAAGGGACGAGACGCGCTTTCGAAGAAACGGTGGAATTAATAGAGGACAACCATAAGACTCATCCACCTTCACACCCGATACATTACGACCTATACAAGTTTTGCATAGAGGTTTTCGCGGAGCTGAGAGGTTTCGAGGTCCTGTTGAACATGCCTCGGTCCACTTTGCCTTCTCACATAATACCCGTCCCTATCCCATGCCGCCCACACACACCCTCTCTTCCACCTCAGCACATTTCCTCTCCATCCAAACCTCCCACCACCGACCTACCTAACCCACCCAACCCCACTCATACCCAACCTCGTCCTGCACTGACCCCTTAGACCGTCCACCCATCAACAACCCCACCCTGCTTCCCTTCCCCAACTCAACCCATACCCCCGCCACTGTCTCCACCCCGCTCACTTCCTCCACCCCGTTCACTTCCTCCACCCCGCTCCCTGTCTCCACCCCGCTCTCTGTCTCCACCCCGCTCGCCTTCTCCACCCCACCCTCTTTCCCAACCCCGCTCTCTGTCACCACCCCACCCGCCTTCTCCACCCCTCCCGTTTTCTCCACCCCGCTCTCCACCCCTACCCACCCAGACATCACTCATCCATGACCTACCCCCCCCACCTCAGCCTAGCCTACCTGACCCCCCTCAACACTCATCTCCCCCTACTCACACCTCACCATCACCTCATCCTACACACACCATTCAATCACCACGCACGCCTCCCCCACTCCCCCAATCACCACGCACGCCTCCCCCACTCCCCCAATCACCACGCACGCCTCCCCCACTCCCCCAATCACCACGCACGCCTCCCCCACTCCCCCAATCACCACGCACGCCTCCCCCACTCCCCCAATCACCACGCACGCCTCCCCCACTCCCCCAATCACCACGCACGCCGCCCCCACTCCCCCAATCACCACGCACGCCTCCCCCACTCCCCCAATCACCACGCACGCCGCCCCCACTCCCCCAATCACCACGCACGCCGCCCCCACTCCCCCAATCACCACGCACGCCGCCCCCACTCCCCCCACCACCACCCCAATCACCACGCACGCCTCTCACACTCCCACCACCACCACGCTTAACTCCCCCAATTTCCCACCCACCACACGTGCTCTTCCCCACCAAACATGCCCCCTCCTTACGTGCGCCCCCACCATACTCTCCTGTCCCCACTCAACCCATACATTCCCCACTTTCATCCCTCCCATCCAACCCATATCTCCCCCACCACACGCTTGTGCCCCCAATCAACCCCTATCCAAGTCCATACCTACCTCACGTTCCCCCATATCATGACTTACTCCCACACCATGCTCCTTTCCCCCCAGCCAAACCATCCCCCCCCCCCACTTTCCCCCATTCCACGACCTCCTACCCCTATCCAACCGACTCCTTCCTCACGTGTACCCACCACACATTTTCCCTCCCCCATTCTACCCGTACCTCTACCACCATACCCTCCTCCCCCTACTCAACCCGTATGCAAATCCATACCTAGACCTCCTATCCAACCACACTCTCATGCTATCTCCCACATTTTTCCAGTAAAACCTTCTCTAACCTACGTCCACCTCCACCCCTCTCTCCCTCCCACACCCATCATGTACCCTCCCACCAGTTCACCCCTACTTCGGGCGACTGCGACCTTCGCAGCCTCGCCACACCTCTCGTCACGCCACTAAGACGCCTCTGACGAGTGACGACTTCACACGACCCAAGCAGCCTCGCTACGCCACTATGACGCCTCTAGCGACTGCACACGCCACCCAGACGCTTCGTGTGGACAAAGAGGCCGCACCTGCATTATTCCACACATTCACCTGTTTCATTCTAACTCTGGTGACGGCTGGCCCACGATTTTGTATCTGTTAGTGTACTTATGGTGGGTTTATTCTTATTACATGGGTGTATTTTGTACTATCTATGTTTGCGTATGCGTTGTTCCCCCCATAATCAACTCATTCCGTGGGGCTCATTCTTGGATACAACTGCTCTTATTTTATATTTATCATCATGTTATTTGTATGTGTATTTTGTACTATGTATTTATTTTTTATTTTTGGCGTATGCATTGTTCCCCCCCATAACAAACTCATTCCGTGGGGCTCACTCTTGGATATAGCTGCGCGTATTGTATATATATTATTATGTTACTTTTATGTACTTTTTTTGTGAGTATTTTGTAAGTTATTATGTATTCCTTCTCCTCTCCCCTAATAAAATTAGTCTGTTGAGGGGAGGGGGAGTATTGTAGTGTTCCACTCCTTATTGTAGTGTCCACTCCTTATTCTTCTACCACGTGTTGCTATAGCATTGTATGGAGAGGAGACAGACAGTATTCCAGCTGTCTATTAATAAACTTAATCCCTGGTCAAGCGCGCCTGGGGCAAGAGTTAATCCTTTACCATAGGACATAAAAGCCAGGCCGCTGCCCTCTTACTCCCTCACTCACCCTTGGACACTGGACACGAGAACACCTCCACCTAGACACGACACGCACTACTGCAGAAGCAACCACACCACCCGACGTCCAGCTAGCCACGCTGCGTCGTAGCCCCACGTGGTTATTTTGTATCACCTGCGTGTCCTCCTGTTTCTTGTGTGTTCCATAATAAACTTGTGCCTTGTACAGAGTCTACTATTTGAAACTCCTATGGTGTAGTACCCACGAAAACACTACAAGATCTTTCTGTATGGCTCGTGAGAATGATGTCATGGTAAAAACTGGGTCACGACTAAAAAAGTTTGAAGAACCCTGCTCTAAACTATCCCAGGAAATAACACCCCGCTGTTGCAAATATTGGATCTGTTGTTTTGTGACATTGTTTGAAAAATTCAATTTACCATTTAAGTTTTTGCCAAAGGCGAATTGGAGCCTACGTAGCTCTCCAAACACTACAACAATGTTAACAGATTCTCTACTCATATACTTGTTTCAGGAGTGTGTGTGTGTGTGTACTGTACTTGTTTCAGGAGTGTGTTTGTGTGTGTACCGTACTTGTTTCAGGAGTGTGTGTGTGTGTGTACCGTACTTGTTTCAGGAGTGTGTTTGTGTGTGTACCGTACTTGTTTCAGGAGTGTGTTTGTGTGTGTACCGTACTTGTTTCAGGAGTGTGTTTGTGTGTGTGTACTTGATACAGGAGTGTGTTTGTGTGTCCTTATATTACAGCTCTTACTATCTTGAGTGTTTATTGTTGCAGGAATGTGAGGGAGCGCTGAAGGTGGCGAGTAAAGTGCTACAAAGGGAAGCCCCGCTACAAGACGAATACCAGCTGGGTTTACAGGCAGAGACTGAGCTTCATGAACTGTCATCACTCATTACTAAATTATTCCGCTAAAGTTGGCTAGTTTTTCCGTTTACTCTTTGCATCATCACTTTATCAGACTCGATTTTTGTTTTCTCATCAATAAAGTAGACTGTTTTTTTCGTTTTCTCCTCGCCAAATTTTTCTGTTTGTCTTCGATTGTGTAGAATTGTTTTCCTTATATCTACACTAAAGCAGTTGCCAAGATTGTTTTTGTCCTTAAGCCCGTGTCACACGAGAGATATTTTCTGGCATCTTTTGGTATTTTGCTACCAACTGATGCCCGTACTGGTAGGAAAAAGTGCGCGTGTAGTCACACGGTGGATTGGTCTACCAGCATCTTCCACTGGCGTCTTCCCGAAACCAAAATAAACTATGGACCAACAGAGACGACGTCGTATTGCTGCGCTTGACCTTAATTTGTGTGTTCTGGCACATTATATGCCAAGAAAGCGTCTCTGTTATCAATAATTTATATATATCTTACCTCTTTATTATATTCTTTCATTATTATTCATTATTATTATTAGTAGTTAGAGAGTGAGTGAGTGAGTGAGAGAATATTATTCTCTCTCCTCTCACACACACACACTCTCTCGTTCCCAATTTTCAGAGAGAGAGAGAGTGTGTGTGTGAGAGAGAGAGAGAGCAAGCAAAATACTGAGATAGAGAGAGAGAGAGAGAGATAGAGAGGGAGAGAATGAGTGAGCAAAATACAGAGTGAGAGAATGAATGTGTGTGTGTGAGAGAGAGCAAGATACAGAATGAGAGATTGAATGTATGTGTGTGTGAGAGAGAAAAAAAATACCAACCAACAACAAAGAAATAACAACAGAGAGAGAGAAGAGTGTGTGTGCGTGTGTGCGCAGATAAGCAGGCCATCTCCCTGGGATATTCTTTCTTGAGGGACTCGGCAAAATTCTTATACACTGATCTCTTCAGTGTTTTTTTGCTATAGCCTGGGTTTATAGTGTCCCACAAACATCTGTTTTCGTGATACATCTCACAATGAGATGCTACAACATCCCTGGACCAACCAAAATTTTCCATTTATCTCGATAGTGAGGAATCACTCTATACTGTGTGGACTGCGGCGTCGTCTGCAGCTCCTGCTGTATGTAAACAAAGATGCCCGTACTGGTGGCAAGAAGACGAACATGCGCGTCTTCCCGTTTACTACCAGTACGAGCAAGGTCAAGGGAATACACCCGACAATTTTTGCTGCTCGATGATTGGTTGGTTTGACCGGCGCCATCTTGGCTCATCCACCAAAATAGTAGATACAGATCACCTGCGGATTCGTCACAGAAAATATCTCGCCACATACTGAGGAATGTGATTAATTGCCTGATATTATATTGTTTTAGAGTAATTAGGTACATTTTTATTAGAACAAATGAAGATTTTTGTTGTATAACAATCTTTACACACATATATATATATGACTGCTTCCGTAAAAAACGCCACTGGCGTCGAATGGCAATGGTGACGAATCCGTCTGGTAGCTGGTGCTAAATATGGTGTGTTATGGTTGTTTTAATGGTGCTTTTTTGGTAGAAAATATGGTTGGGTGTTCTGCATATGGATGTCAGAACAAAAATGGACCTCATATGCGTCTGTTTCGGTTCCCAAGAGATGCTGAGAGAAGAAATTTTTAGGAAAATAAGGTCCGAAGAGCGAACTGGTCAGCCGATGAAAATCATAGACTCAGCCAGGCTAATATATTAATTTTACTTGTAGTTTATCCATTAATACAATGATTCACCATACTTTAATATACACAGGAGGAGACAGCGTGAAGGAAAACTAATATTCTCATAAAATAATGACTGTGATGCTCTTAATTAATAGAATAATGCAACCAGTATGTAAATTGTAGTAATGGAACTTTTGTAGTGAGATTATTATTGTATCATGAATTAAAAAAACTGCATATGCAGCTTTTACTTGACTTAATACCATCCAAGTTTGATACCTCGCAAGTTGATAATATTATACGATAATTAAAGCAAAAATAATGACTGAAAATGGTTCAATGATTATTTCCAAATATTTAAAAAAACGTACGATCGATACCCTTAGCCGTATATTGTCATTATAATCAGCAGCGTGGTTACGTGTCCTGCAGAGATGCTTAACTCACCGTAATATAAAAGTTAAAGGAATCTAATCTACTTAAACTGGTATATAGAATTATTTTTTTCCTCGTATGGAGAAATAACACATTGTTCACTATTACGTGACTCATTATGAAAGTGGATACAATGATGATAATTGGTACTTTTAAGTAAGTATACGAATAAGATGTGATAATGTTACATGAATATTGTAACAAGTATCCACTTTTAGTGTTTTTAATTAATCGCTGAACTATAAAATATGTAAACATTCGACGTTCGTCTCAGTTCAGTTCAGTTCAGTTCAGTAGTAGGCGTGGGATAAGCCTTAGCATCGGCTCCCACTCGTCTGTTCCTTTAGTCGTGTTGCGCTTCTTTTGTTTTTCTGTCTCTTAATTTCCAGATATTCTTGATGTATTGTTTTTTCTCATGTATATTTTTATTTCTATGGTTATCAAAGAGTAATGTTTCTGCTATTATTTCTTCATCATCTTGGTAGATAGTTTGAAGATTAAAGTTGTTTCTTATGTCTTCATAACCTCTACATTCTAAAAGAAAATGTTCTAGCGTTTCCTCATCACAGTCCTCAAATGGGCACCTCTCATTCTTTCCTTGATAGCCTACCTGTTTCTCCAATTTAAACTTAGTGTGTTAGTTCTTGCTCTCATCATGATTTTCGATTCTTCAGTGTTGTCCATCCAACTTTCCTCCTTTACATTTCTTTTATATTTTCTGTATATATGGCAAACCAGAGAGAGAGAGAGAGTGGGAGGATATGCGTCGGTCCCTCTCCTATAGTGTAACTTTTTCTCCCTCTAGGTGTATATCTAAACACTTGTAGAAGAAGTGTGTGAAATACATAAAGACCATATTTACATAATTAAGAAAGTGGAACACTGTGGAGAAGTGAAACATTGTAAAAAAGTGGATACCATGCAGGGTTGCCATTTGGTATTTTTCATTACCAAATCAGGCCCCATTTGGTAATGAAAAATATGTTTGGTAATGAAAAATTTGATTTGGTATTAGCCTTGAATTTGGTAATGAAACTGAACAAATTTGGTAATGAATTGATATTTCCTTATACATACGTTCACATTTAATTTTTTTGGGGGTGAAAAAGTAAATCCCAATGAAAACGGTTATCTGGACATGAAAAATCACGGTGACGGGAATCGTTCCTGTTCGTTTCTCAAGGTGCCGGCCAGTGATCAGTACGTCAGTTTGGTCAGTGTATGATTAACTTCGGTCGCGTGAACTTTTCACTATGTCTAAGTGGAAGGGAGCATACGAAGCTGGTCGGCTTTACCATACAGAGTGGGAGAAAGAATTCCCTTGGGTTTCCAAAGCAAAGGATGGCACTCATCAGGCATATTGTAAGCTGTGTAAGAAAAATTTACAGCCAAGAAAAGCCACGCTGAAAACTCATGCAGAATCTAAAGAACATAAACAGCGCATCTCCTCTATTAGTTCAGCAAGTGTGTCTGTGTTCCAAAACTACAAGAAACCACAACCTCTGCCAGAAAAATTGAAAAAAGCTGAATTACAGCTTGCAGTAGGGATTACTTGCCACTGCCCAGTGGCAGCTATAGATCACCTGAGTGAAATTATCAAATGTAATGGAACAGGCAGTACATTAGAAAACTTAAGGCTTCATCGTACCAAGTGTTCAAAATTAATTACCAATGTGATTTCTCCTGCTATGGAGGATGAATTGCTATCGAAGTTAGAAATAGCCACATATTATTGCTTACTCGTTGATGAATGTACAGACATTGCAAGTGACAAAATTATGTGTATTTGTGTAAGATTCTTTGATGATGAATGTGATAAGATAGTCACCCAATTTTTGGGACTTGTACAAGTTATCGAGACCACTGGTGAAGCGTTGTTTGGGGCGCTTGAAAAGATTTTTAAGAAGAACAAGCTCAAACTTAAAAACTGTATTGGCTTTTCGAGTGATGGAGCAAGTAATATGGTTGGTGAAAAAAACTCTTTGTGGTCACGGATCAAGGCTGAATCCACCAATTGTGTAAAAATGCCATGCACCTGTCACAGTCTGGCATTATGTATACAGAAAGGCTTCGAAAAATTGCCTAGTAGCTTAGGATTTATGCTTAAAGAAATACCCAAATGGTTCAAAAAGAGTACGTTACGAAGGGAATCTTACAAATTGCTTTTTGAAACTATGAATGTTGGTGAAGATAGGTCAGGTATTCCCTTACCCTTTCTCAAGATGTCTGAAACTAGATGGCTTGTGCGAGGGAAAATTATTTACAACATATTGGTGAACTGGGAAGAATTGAAGGCTTACTTCAACATTGCCAAGATACAAGGTTGTCAAGATGTTCGATACAAAGCAAGAATGTTGTGGGAAATGCTAAGTGATGGCACCAATTACCTGTATTTTGTTTTTGCTTCACCATTAGTGACAGAATTTGAGAGACTGAATGCATTATTTCAGTCTACAAATTGCAAGCCTTCCCATCTATGTCATGAATTAGAAATTCATTGTACTTCCTTGACTCGCCGCGTGTATGATGAAAATGGATTTCCTGTACCTTTGGAAAAAGTAGATTTTGGGGCAAAGTTCATATCAGAATCTGAGCGCATCCTAGCAAACGAAAAGGAGCAACTACAGAAACTGCAAGATCGGTGTCAAGAAATGATGTTTACGCTAGTACAACAGGTTAAGATGCGATTACCACGAAGTCGGGAGTTGTATGACGGCCTCAAAAAGTTGTCACCAAGTGTAGTTCTCACTCATACAAATAGGCCACCTTACACAGACCTCCCATTTCTCCACCTTCAAGGACAGGCAGCCGAAGCGTGCGAAAACCAATATCGACGAATTCTGTACCATCCGTGGATAGAAGAAGGCATTTTTGATGGCAAAATACCTGATGATCCAGAGGTGTTTTGGTCGAAGATTAAATCTTATGAGAGTGAGGGATCGAAACCGTACAGTGACCTTGCATGCTTTGCATTATCATGCCTAACAACCCCGGTGAGTAATGTATTCGTTGAGCCAATTTTCTCACATGCCAATGCCATTAAAACTAAGGTGCGAAACCGAATGAAACTGCCTATGTTGGAATCCATACTGAGAATTCGTACCACACTGTTAATGAAAGGGAAGTGCTGCAAGGACTTGATTATAACCGAAGCTATGCTACAGAAATTCTCAGCAGAAACTGTATATGAAGACACAACTGAAGATGGTGGGTTGTCAGCCCTCTTAGATTAACATACTACAAAACCTACATCTACACAACACACTTCTGTTATTAAAGGTGATATATATATATATATATATATATATATATATATATATATATATATATATATATATATATATATATATATATATTACTCTTGCTTTGTGGATTTGGTAATGAAAAGTGCAGTCTGGTAATAATATTTGAGGAGTTTGGTAATGAGATAGATTTAAAATCTGGCAACCCTGATACCATGAGTGAGGCTGGCGCCAGGCCAGTCAGTAAACAAAGAGATAAGGGCCCTAACCCTAGGCCTAGCGGGAGTACCACGTGCAACATGACCGACACCACCACCAGCCCTACTCTGACCACGCCGACCATACAACACCAGGACAACAACAACGAATGGATAACTGTGTATCACAATAAAAAGAAGAGAAAGAAGATAAATAGTGGGGCTACTACATCCGAAGGAGAGATGGAGGCTGAAGAAACACATCAGCCTACACAGACCCGAATCTATGAAGGCCGAAGACGTCTTCAGTTCCCCCAAGACTGTACGAAAACGCCTGCAGAACTTTACACTTGGTTTGCAGCACTGATGAAGCAAAACCCAGAGCTAGAGCCCCTCTTTAAGGAAGGTAGAAATAGACCCTATATAACTGCAAAATCTGATGTCCCAGCGTATAACAAGTTGATTAAGGAGGGTTACAGTGGTATTGTTTTGGTCCCAGTTACTGAGGTAAGACAGCAGTCCGTAATAATACATAGTGTACCTACATACATCAATGTAAATCTGATTGAAACACCAGAAGATTTCTTGTGGCTCAAACGTAGGACCATTGGGAAGACCACAAGACCACAACTCCTAGGAGCCGTAATGGGGAATGTGCCGAATGAGGTACATCTAGTAGGCCTGTATGTGCATGAACCAGACATGTGCAAGAACTGTAGTCGGTGGGGGCACCAAGAGTGGTGTTGTAGAACTGCACCAAAATGTAGATATTGTGCAGGTAATCACAAATCTACCATCTGCAGCACAAAAATTCAAGCAGGGACTTTCATTCCTCCCAAATGCTGCAACTGTGGGGGAGCCCATAATGCTCATTCCCACATATGCCCCAGGAAACCTGTGATACAACGCCAGACAGAGGGAACTTCAACAGGAAGATTACAGGTAATGTTCAGGGCTGCACCACCACCGCAGCACTCTGCCTGGGGTAACAAGGGTGTCGCTTCAGCTCCCTCACATGAACATTTTCCACCCCTACCCACACTATCAATAGCAGCAGCAGCAACTCCAGCTTCAACAGCAGCATCAACACCAGCTCGAGCACCAACAATGACTCAAAACGTAGTTAGAGTCAAGACCGTGACCGCATCACCTCTGAACATCACCAAGAGCGTAAAAACACCGTCCACTGCAGGGAACGAGGAATCTGCAAGCCAAGAGTTTGCAAAGATGATGAAGCTAATTACTGACCTAACCAGTGCAGTAAAAGAAAACGGCAAACAGATTGCAGATCTTGAGAAAGCCACAACACAGAGGATGGATGCCTATGAGGAGGCCTCAAACAAGAGACTGGACAGAATGCAACAACTCTTGGATGAGATGACCGGGAAGAAGACTACAAAACTTGCAAGAACCCCGGTACAGCAAGCAGAGAAGGAGGGGGAAGATACCACCATGGAAACCAGCAATGAGACAGAGCCCAAATCAGACTTAGAGATGGACTCTAACCACAGTGGGGATACCAGCTCCCAAGAGGACGCCCCAAGGAAGGTCTCATAGCGCCGCCATCACCGCCGATCACAGACCATCCATGAGCAACCAAAGAGGGTCAATAACCAGGAGGATGAGGAAGTAACACACCAGAAGTTTGAGATATTTATGGCTGAGATGGTTTCCACGATGAAGACAATGAATCAACAGAGAGTGAACATGAAACAAAAAATGGATAACGACCAACAACTGAACTAAGGGCAGATAAGTCCTTTCGTACAGTTACCTGGAATATCAATGGATTGCATGCCCGCTTTACTGACCTACATGCTTATGTACTTATGCATAAACCTGACATCATAGCATTGCAAGAAGTCGGGACAACAGTTCCTGAACTTAGGGGGTATGTGCCTTACACTCTGGGTTGTGGGGAGGGAAGTAGTAGGGGTTTAACAACTTATGTCAAACAGGGAGCTACAGTAACTTTTGAGGAGATGGGCCAAAATCAGGGTATAGAGTACATTACCGTTTCATTATTCACAATGGGGGAGAAAATTTTCATTGTTAATGTTTATATTCATGCTGGGGCTTTGGATATCTCAAATTTTCCTGATTATGTTTTTGAAGAACCAACAGTTATAATGGGTGATTTTAATGCACGACAGAGAGTTAGGCAGTCACCATACCAATAATGCAAATGGGGTCAGATGGAAGGCCTTCCTTGATGCCACAGAGGTGGCTGTATTAACGGGGAATAATTTGCCTACACATGTTCAGGGTGGAAGGTTAGATTATGTAGTCACACTTAATATGCCCACATATACTGTTGTAACTTCTCTTGTCAGGAACCTGCTGAGTGACCACTTTGCCCTGGAGACGACCATCCCTATTGGATCTACCGCCCCTGCCAACCGGAAGAGACTGGATGTCCCGACAGCACGTCTGGGGCAACTCACCGCGTATGTGGAAGCCTGGTACAGCGCGACGAGGGGCACCTACACCGACGCCGACTCTCTCTATGGGAGTCTCACAGACATCATCGAAGACTTTGTAGAGGGGACCAGAGGCCCTACACAGTCCAACAAGCCCTGTCAGAGGACCTATGCAAGAGATCCAAGAATAGTGAATTGCCAACAGACCCTGGCAACATATCAACGACAATGGCAGAAAAACCCAGGTGATCATGAAGCCAGGGAAGCAATGGTCGTTGTGGCACGCCACCTGACTGAACTCAGACAGGAGGTTCGGAAGATATACTGGAATGACTTCCTAGCCAAAGTCAGGCAAACCAAGTCCCTTCAGGAAGTGTGACAGCATGTCAACCAAGTGAGGGGTAAGAAAAGAAGACCAACATGTACTCCTGACCCTGCTGCCAAAG
The DNA here is from genome assembly GCA_034508575.1 of Petrolisthes manimaculis. Taxonomy (NCBI): domain Eukaryota; kingdom Metazoa; phylum Arthropoda; class Malacostraca; order Decapoda; family Porcellanidae; genus Petrolisthes; species Petrolisthes manimaculis. The sequence goes on along the minus strand of JAWZYT010002018.1, from coordinate 5,564 downwards.
CCCAAGAGCTTATGTATGATTGGAAAGGAGCATCTTCACTATCTGGTCTACCCCGCCACCACCAGGAAGAACTGGCTAACCAGAGGCAACGCAGGAGGGACCTCGTGCACCAAAATGTCATATTGGAGGACGACACTTGTGTCGCCATCACACATGACGAACTCCTGTATGCCGTGAAGCGAGGCAAGTCTACAGCTCCAGGAAAGGACGGATTAACATACAATGTCCTCAATGCCATAATTGCCATAAAAGATAACAATCCTATTGTAGATCTGTTTAACATGTCATATAATTCAGGTCAGTTACCCACTGCATGGAAAAATGCCCTCATTGTTCCCATACCAAAAGGAGATGGAAACTTTCGGCCTATCTCATTAACAAGTTGTTTGTGTAAAATGATGGAACGAGTCTTACTAAATAGACTACTGTACAAAATCAGCTCTAAATTATCATCTAATCTCCATGGGTTCATGAAGGGAAGATCAACCAGTGATTGCTTCATCAAATGTCTTGCAAATACTCCATCAAAGTGTAGAGCCTTTGTGGATCTAAAAGGTGCCTTTGACAGGGCCAACAAGGATGTAATTATAGAAGAGTTAATTGTTAAGGGTATAAAGGGTAGGCTACTGGAGTGGATCTGTGACTACCTGTACAATAGGAAGGCACAGGTCTGGTTCCAGGGTGCAGTCTCCAGTGAGGAAACTCTTGATCTGGGCACACCACAAGGAGGTGTCCTTAGTCCCATGTTGTTTAATACCCTAATGGACAAAATTGCTAGGTATGAATTTCCTCAGGGCACTCGAGTAATTATTTATGCTGATGATATTGTAATACAATGTGAAACTCCCAGAAGGCTCTCTTCAGCTTTAGAACAACTAAGTTCTTTATGTGTACAGATGGGCCTTGTCATCAATGAGGCCAAGACAAAATTTCAAAGCAGTCTTAGAGTTTGCCGTGCACCAAGGATTAATGGTGTGCCCATAACAAGAGTTCCCACTTACAAATACTTAGGTGTACAAATTAGTCATAAGAAATGTGTACAAACAGTGACTCATGTAAGGGATATATGCCTACCTAGACTAGCACCACTTAGGGTTTTGGCCAACAGTGGACGTGGAGTTGGTATTCCTATACTTAGAATGTTCTACATATCTGTTATTAGGTCACTAATTGATTACGCTGCTATTGTTCTAGTTCAATTTAGCATGACACAGCTCCGCCCTTTAGAACTCATACAAAACGAGGCTATGAGGATAATATTGGGCTGTCCCAGGACAGCAAAGATTGAGGTTCTCCGAGCTGAACTGGATATGCCCAGTATTGTCTTCAGAATTCAGGAAATTGCTTGCCGTGCAACCAGTCGTTTGTTATGTAGTGGTGCACCATCTTTCAAACAGAATTTAACATACTTGCATCATAACCCCAGATATCCTGTAACTCCATTTGTTAAGAAAATAGTGTCATTGCTTAGAAGTGTAGGTATAATGGAAGAATGTCTGGGAGTAATTACCTCACCCAGACAGCCTACCTGGAGACCTCACCGTGTCAGTGTAGACATTGAAAAATTAACTCAACGTAAAAGTGAATGGATACCACAAGTGTTAAGAAATCATTTCTTGTTGAAATTGTCTCAATACTCTCATAGACAAGTAATTCATATTTATTGTGATGGATGAGTTGATGGTAGCAAGTCTGGATGTGGTGTATTGATCCGTGACTATACCACACCAGATCAGTACACTGACACTGAAGTAACCAGGAGGCTACCACATCATTTGTCTTCCACAAGAGCAGAGTTATATGCTATTTTACAAGCTCTACATACAGTAATAGCACTTAACAAAGATGTATATATTTTTGTTGATAGTCAAGCAGCACTATATGAACTATTATCTACCTCGCCATGTGATTGTGATTTAGTTAATAAGTGTTTTGTTGCCATTGATGGTCTAGAGCAATCTGGTGCCAGGGTTCAATTTGTATGGATACCATCTCATGTTGGTATTAAATTTAACGAGAGAGCAGATTTTCTTGCTCGACAAGCCCTCCAGGATGATACAGTGGACCCTGGTGCTGAATACACTCTAGGCTATATTAGAAATAAGATTAAAACTTATGTAAGTAACACCATAACAGATCAGTTGGAACATTGTTGTATCATAGGTAGTACTAGCAGTCGTCACTATGTAGATATTATACATAATAGTCACCTTACTTATGGTAGACATAGTGCTCTATATGATGTTACAGCAATGCGTCTAAGACTTGGTTATAAATACTACTGGGAGGTGAGTGGTGTTTCATGTACATTGTGTCATCAACCAAGGGGTCACTCACTCAAACACTAGGTTCTACATTGTCCTAATATTAACAAATTCAGGCCACAACAACAACTAAATTTAATGGACATGATCTGTCACTTCTTCAATGGTAATAATCTGAATAAAATAACCCAAGAATTTCCAAAATTTGCTCCCAGATGGTAAATATAACTCCAATACAGTACAGTACAGTACTGTACTACAAATGTAATGTTAGAATTAAGTACTTGTGATTCAAATTGTGATATCATTGAATATCAACTGTGATACAATAGTACACATTGTAAATACTGTATTAGTTGTAATATATATTTTTTATATGCTTGTACATATATACAAAATAGTAGTCTAATTTTGTATATATATTGATGTAGATGTCATTAACTCAACATATTTTGTATATTTAAAAGATTTATATATAATAGAGTATATATATGTACTATATATATATAAATGTATAGATAAATATTTTCTTGTAATCTTTCATATTGATCTCATTCATAATAATATAAATGTCATGTTGTTTTAAAGTAGCCTTTTATATAGTACAGTATATTTTTCTTGTATTTGTGAACAAGTCTATTTTTTCTATGTATTTAATTTATCATCACTTGTAACTATTTTTTATATTTATATTCATAATCAGTTATAATTGTTTCACACAATGTTTTTATTTTTTGTATTTTTATCAACAATAAAACTTAATCATCATCATCACATATAAATAATAATAATATATATATGTGTGTTAAAAAGAAAGGTTGAAGTTATAATTTTGATCTTATGACATTGTGAAAGGTGTGTGTATGTGTGTGTGTGTGTGTGTATATGCGTGTGTGTGTGTGTGTGTGTGCTGTTGAAAAAAGAGAATTTTTTGGTGAGGAGAGGAAGAAGTTGTGTGTGTGTGTGTGTGTGTGAGGAGCTGGTGTTTGTTATTGTGAGTTTGGCTTATTATAAGAAGTTGTGTGTGTGTGTGTGTGTTGGTGTGTGAGGAGCTGGTGTTTGTACTGTGTGTTTTGATAGTAAGAAGAAGTGGTAAATTTACAGTAAACCTGGGTTCAGTAAAACGTATATATTAGTATGTTTTACCACTAATTAGGACCATTCTAAGACTATTTTCTTCAATGGTGTTTCTCTCGGAAATGCCCCGTTTTCGAGATATGCCCAGTTTTCATACCCCATACAAACTTGGGGGAGAGCCTGGGAATCCGGGATTTTGGGTGGGAGAAAACATGTTGTACACTATGGCGTTGCCTTTATAATATGTAATTGTCTTAAATAAACACTTGAAACAGGAAATAAAAGCGAAATAACAAAGTTTTCGAGACCGATACAATAAAATACAATTATAGCCCAAACAGCAGCGTTACAACACGTGTTGGCTTGGGTTGGGCTAGATATTCAAATCAAATGGTTATTTTGGGAATTAGTATTACCTAACCTGACCTGACCTAACCTAACCTAACCTAGACCACGACAGACTACCGGGACCTAACCTGGGCTAACTACCGGGCCTAACCTGGGCATAAAACCGGTATAACAAATAGAAGTAGTTACCGGGTAAATATCCAGGAACGTATATGGATACAGGACGCTCAAACACAGTATTCCCAAAACAAAATATAGCCAATACAGCCACAAGTGGCGTGAATATTACAACATTTGCAACACTGATAGTGTTTTCTCCCACCCAAAACCACGTATTCCCAGGCTCTCCCCCAAGTTTGTATGGGGTATGAAAACGGGGGGCATATCTCGAAAACGAGTCATTTCTAAGAGAAACAAAGTTAAGAAGTGTGTTATAAAGGCAACGCCATAGTGTACAGCAAGTTTTCTCCCACCCAAAACCCTGGATTCCCAATTTCCCAGGCTCTCCCCCAAGTTTGTATGGGGTATGAAAACTGGGCATATCTCGAAAACGGGGCATTTCCGAGAGAAACACCATTGAAGAAAATAGTCTTAGAATGGTCCTAATTAGTGGTAAAACATACTAATATATACGTTTTACTGAACCCAGGTTTACTGTAAAAATACCGAAGAAGTTGTGTGTGTGTGTGTGTGTGTGTTTTGTTGTCAGTTATTGGTGTGACTTATTAAGACAAGACTGTTTTGCCCGACAGCTATTTGGGTGAGTTTCTGTTTTTTTTTTTTTTTTTTTGTGTGTGTGTGTGTGTGTTTTTATCTTTGTGTGTGTGTGTGTGTGTTTTTAGCTTTTTTTTTTTTTTTTTTTTTTTTTTGTAATTTTTTTTAGGTGTGTTTTTAGGTGTTTTTTTTTGGTGTGTGTGTTTTTTTTAGGTGTGTTATTTTTTATTTTATTTTTTTGGTGTGTGTTTTTGGTGTGTGTGTTTTTTTTTTTGTGTGTGTGTGTTTTTTGTGTGTGTGTGTGTTTTTTTAGGTGTTTTTTTTTTGTGTGTGTTTTTTTAGGTGTTTTTTTTGTGTGTGTGAGGAACTACAACAACAACAATATATTTCTAATTTTTAATACATATTACTGTATGGTATACATAAATACATACATACATACATATATATATACATTTATATATACATACATACACATACATACATACACATACATACATATATATAAATACATACATACATACATATATACATACATACATATACATATATATACATATATATACATACATACATAATACATATTACTGTATACTATACATAAATAAATTAGTGTATAACTGGATTATCACTTTTGTATAATTATGGTCAAACTAATTAAGTAAATTAGGCTGCAAAATTATTTTTATTAATATAATATTAATAATATTAATATTTATTATTATCATCACTATTTTAATATTATCATTATAATAATAATAATATTATTATTATTATTATTTTTATTACTATTATTATTATTAATATTACTATAATTATTATTATTATTGTTGTTATTATTATTATTACTATTATTATTATTATTGTTGTTATTATTATTATTACTATTATTATTATTATTGTTATTATTATTATTACTATTATTATTATTATTATTATTATTATTATTATTATTATTATTATTTTTGCTCTTCTAGAATAATGAGAGGGAGATGACAGTGGCGGCTGTCGATGGCTGTGTGGCGGCTGTTGATGGCTGTGTGGCGGCTGTCGATGGCTGTGTGGCGGCTGTTGATGGCTGTGTGGCGGCTGTTGACGGCTGTGTGGCGGCTGTTGACGGCTGTGTGCGGCTGTTGACGGCTGTGTGGCGGCTGTTGACGG